>CANYBF011270199.1:0-17168 GCA_948192965.1 Dalechampia spathulata | reverse complement strand
AAAAAAAGGATATAATTAGCATTGGTAAGGAGTAATTAATTAAGTAATAAAAAGAGGGCCAGGTGAGCATGGAGTGGAGGAGCAGATGAATAAGTGAAGCATAATATGGTTGATATGTCCAGGTCACAAAGTCCACACAGAGGTTGATATCGTAGCACAGACCACTTGCTTTTGATCTGATGATTTTATTTATTAAATATTTTTATGTAATTATATTTAATGATTAAATTTAGGATGAACAAAATAATATATTGAAAATTGTTGCTTCTTTATAAATGGAAAAAGTATATACTGACATTCACAATTAATTCACAACTGCACACTTGCTATCAATATTAATATTAAATGTTATATATAATTATAATTAATTATTGATATATATATATATAATAAATGTTAATAGGTCTATAATCTTAAATGTTTGAATTTATAGCATACAATAGGTTCTCTTATTTTTAACATCTAACATTATAAATTCATATATCTTTATATTTTTTAGTATTTAATAAAAATTAATATATAATTTTATATAATTTATAATTGATAATTTTATTTTATTTAAAATAAATATATTACAATATAATTAAATAATTGATTGATTAATTCAACAGTAGGAAATTGCTTACTTTGCTTACACACAGCTACTCTATTTAAGAGGAAGCCGACGGACATTATCTCGTATATCATCTCACTCTCTCTCTCTCGCGAAATTTAACAAAGAAAACTTCCTCCCAGTGTTCTACAATTGGCTGAAATTTCGCCGGTACAATGGCCGCAAGAACGGCGGCAGCAGTGGTGGCTGTGGCACTGCTAAGGCTGGCAATGGTGTCAGAGGCAGTGGACATTCATCAAATAAGACAAATAACAGCAAAATACAACATAACATGCGTGTTAGTTTTTGGAGATTCGAGTGTCGATCCTGGTAACAACAACCGCCTTGACACCACCATGAAAGGCAACTTCCTTCCTTATGGTAAAAACTTCTTTAATGGCCGACCAACGGGGAGGTTCTCCGACGGAAGACTTGCCACCGATTTTATAGGTATATATGCATGTGCCTTGACAAAGGATACGTGACGTAAGAAAGTGCTAGACTAATGATATTTTCATGCTTTCTTTGTTTGGCAGCTGAGGCAATTGGTTACACAAAAGCAATTCCAGCATTTCTTGACCCTAACTTAAAGCCAGAAGATCTGTTACATGGAGTTAGTTTTGCTTCTGCTGCTTCTGGTTACGACGATCTCACTGCAAACATCTCAGTAAGCCCCATACCTATATACACACACGACCTTTTGGCTTGAAATGGTACTGATTTTCCTCTGGGTAGAATGTGTTGGCAGTTTCAAAGCAGCTAGAATACTTCAGGCACTACAAGCTTCATCTGGGAAAACTGGTTGGCGAGAAGAAAGCAAATGGTATCATAGAAAATGCGATATTTGTCGTCAGTATGGGCACCAATGACTTCCTTCAGAATTATTACTTGGATCCAACCCGCTCCCAGCAATACTCCACCGTTGAGCAGTACCAAGATTACCTCCTTTCTCGCATGCTTGATGATTTCCGGGTACTTCCAGATTTCTACCCTTCCATGACACCTCTTTCTTTTTCTAATCTCCATCCTTGAAATCGTGTTGCATTATTGAGCATCAACTTTAGATGATATTAGTTTGGATATAAATCAATATAATTTGAAAACACCCTCTAATAATAACATACTTTAATTTCAAACCCACCAATTAATGTATAATTTTTATGTATATAAAATCACATCAATATGATTATAACATTTAACAAAAATAGATATTAATAATCTTACGTAGGTAATAGATTACCTAGTCTCCTTGACATAAATTTTTAATTATTACGTTAGGTTTAAACGTACAATCATAAATATTTTCTGGGACGCAGCGAATTAATAGCCATGAATGAATGAATGAACGAATGCAGGAAATGCAGAGAGAGGGAGCCAGGAGATTGATTGTGGTGGGTGTCCCACCATTAGGATGCATGCCACTTGTAAAGACATTATACGACGAAAAGAACTGCGTGGAAAAATATAATCAAGCAGCATTATCATTCAATTCGAAGATCAAAGACAGGCTGATTAGTTTAAGGAAAACATCAGGGATCAAAGATGCATTTGTCGATTGCTATGGCATGATGTTTGATGCCATTAAAAACCCACAAAAATATGGTTTAGTGGAGATAAATAAAGGTTGCTGTGGAACAGGAACCATTGAATATGGCGATTCTTGCAGAGGATTGAGCACCTGTGCTGATGCTTCTAAATTTGCATTCTGGGATGCTGTTCATCCTACTCAAAAAATGTATCAAGTTCTTGCTGCTGAAGCAGTCACTTCTCTCAATGAAGCACTTCTACGATAATTATATATATATATATATATATATGTGGGTCTCATATGTATTATTATCTTACATTGCTGTTAATCTGTTCCAATTGTAATGAAAGTGTTATTTTTTCCTGTTAATTTTCAAGTAGTAGTAATACTCATTCCAATGTTATTCATGACCTAATATATGAATCAAATTGGAAATTAAAAAGCTATTAGAGGAAGTTTTAAAAAATTAAGGTTATATTATACATATTGATCTGTATATAGTATATAGAATGGAACCATGGCCGTATACATTGGATCTTCTAAAATATGCTGCAATACATTGTAATGCAATGAAGTTGCAAACTGAGGTAATACTATCCTGGGAGCTTTCCGCTTTCAATTTGATCACCATCAGGCTATCAATTGGGTTTCTAACGAATAACACTTCTGTTCTCCAACGAAAATATGGCAAGATACCAAATTCATGAAACTGAGATCCTTACGTAAATCATATGGAGTTTCTCGCTCTGGTTATGCTGGGCGAACTTGCGGTTGTTTGTTCAAGTGAAAAAATCACCAGAAATGGTGTGGATGGGAGAATCTTGCAAGCGCATAGCAGGGACGATGAACTGGGAAATAAAAGAAAGAAGGAAACGGCAGTGTAAAGGTAACTTCCACGCCAGCATGTTCTTCATATGTTAGAAACTGTTTCATTCATCTGATGATTGCTCGCTTATGATCTTTTATCATTAGGGATCCCTCCCTCCTAATATAGACAAACCGGTTCAATATGAAAGAGGTTGAGGGACATGGTGAAAGAAGAATGATGATGGAATCTGCACCAGTTATCAGAGATAATGGCATGCCCGTTACAACAGGTTTTGGTCGACAACGCAATCTGCTAGGGTTGAAGCTGCTAAACAAGCGGCAACTACAGATTCCATGGACAAATTACTCCAAGAAGAAAGGAAGGCTGATGATAACAAGCGGTTGTTGACAGTCTTCTGCTGTATGAACTTCAGTTCGTAGACGTTGATAACAAAATCAAAGACTTGTTTCAGAGAGATGATGCTGAATTCAATTTCTACTTGAAACGAAACTGCTCCAGCAAGCATCAGTATCAGCAATCAAAGATGAACCTGAAGCAGCACAAAAGTACCTCCATGTTCAAAGCTTGGGAACTAGAAACGTCATCGTTTGAACATAAAGCGTGGGGAGGATTACTTATTATGATAACAAAACAATCAAATTATTAAATAAATCGGTATTATTGTTTATTAAACAATGTTCTATTTACTTATAACAATATACCATTACCTTGTTTCTGTATCCTACCGGTGTATATACATAAATTTATGAAATTAAATGGTCAATGTTTAACAATCTTATCATGATTTCGATTTGAATATGCGATTTTATTTTAGACAGCAGGTGATACTTAGAGATCCACATATATATATTTAGAATTGACAAATTGTAATATTTTTTTATTCACTAAATGACATAATAATCGAGTACCAAAATCATGGCATAACTATATTATTTAATACCAAGAAAACCTGCAACTCTTTTGGGAAGGATTTGAATAATCAGGAAATTGTTCATTTTTTATCCACAAACAAACAGGTATGGTAAGCAATATTCCCTTTTCCGTCGATTATGTAAGAGATAAATATTCCTATGAGAGAGTAATGCAGATTCTGAAAAATAAAATCTTGAACCCCAATTGTTAAACATAAGAAAGACAGTTGTAGCTGTGGTACAAGTACTTTCCAGGGCGACAAACAAGCAAGTTGTCATTTCCGTGCTTCTGCCTTCTTTTGCTCTTTAGCTGAGATAACGTTAGTTCGGTCAACTCAAATCCATTGTAGATAAAGAAGAAGGGTTGTTCATAAATAGAGGTCTTACCAGCTTTTTCTTCTTCCCGCTTCTTAGCAGCTTCTGCCCTTTGCTGACGTATGAGAGCCAAACGCTCTACATTAAAGATACGAAACAAAGGTTACCGGCAGAAAACTCCAAAATCGGGAGAACAAATATTCAAGTGCCATTGTGATCGTTAATGAACTGAAGAAGAAACTAATATAAAATGCATCATTGTTAGGAGCTCAGAAGAAGATATTGGTGAATATGAGCATGAAAGCGAGACAGCACACAAGCTTGTCTGATATCTTGATGACCACAAACGCTACAAAGCAAATATGGGTGACATGTGCATGATTGTGAAAATACGACTAGCAGCTAGGAAATCTTCAGGTTGCTTTACACACCTTTAGTGTCAACTATAAATAGTTTATACAGTTCAATTTTGACTATGAACCCTCAGTACTGATTGGTGACATATCAAATGAACCACATTTCCTTTAACAAAAGTACTGAATCCCTTTCAGTATCTGACATCTGTAGAAGTAAGAGAAACACTTCAAACTTCAAAGAAAATCACTTACCTAAGTCTTTCCTAGCTTGTTCTGTCTTTCCTTGTTCTTGCAACCTCATATATCGCTCATGAGCCCTTTGTTTTTCTAACTCCTCCCTGCCAACAATGGATGAATCAGTAGTAAATAAACTTTTTTGGATAGTACCCCATAATCCATGACAATTTATTTGATCCAGAAACAACAAGAAGTTGTATTTGATAAATAGCAAAACACCCCGGACAAAAAAAATAGTAGCAAAGCATCACTAACCTTTCACGCCTTGAAAGCTCAGTTGTTTTGCCAATCTATAACACCAAAATATGACATCACTATTAGAGAATATACAGCAATACATAAGCAACAATATTTTAAAAACTCACATCAATCTCTCTAGCTTTCACATTCTTAGGCTTCACCAGATTAGGATTTTCAATCTGAATAAGACCTTCAGTTCCCTTCCGCTTCTAATATTAATAGAGAAACAAGTCAACTAACATGATTTCCAAATTACAACAAGTACTTCATTCTTATTAAACCAATCGAATATCTAGGAAAAGAAATATAATACAAAGATTATTTTTATTTATAGTACTGACATCTTGTTCTTCATCATCAGACTCTTCTTCAGCTTCTACTTCAGGATTTTCATCTTCATATTCTGCTTCTGCCTAAGTGTATAAAACATAATCTTCAGTGCACAAATCACATCAATAGATATACTAAAGAAATTGAGCTGCATATTAATAGAAAAAATTGTAAAGAAAGAGACCTTTTTAAATGTACGCGGACGGGAAGAGGTGCCAGCAACTGCAGAACAGTTTGTTTCAGTCATTTTCAGCCAAATTGTCACACTTCTGCTATATCTTATAAAATTTCTCAAATTTTATAAAAAATTGCTAATAGTAATAAGCATAAACTAAGGATTAGTAAAAGAAGAATTAATACAAGTCCAATCTAATCTACCAATTAAGCAACGTATCTATATCGCAAACAGTTTCACTAAGAAATAGTAATAAGTAACAAGATTTCAAATTAAAAGAACAATAAATGAAGTAAAACCCTAATTATCTATAGTAACTTGAATTTTAGCAAATTAACATAGGCATGAGTTTTCAGATATCATTAAAATTTATCTCAAACCATACATCGCTATCAAATCTCAGTGAAAAAAACAAATAAAAGAAGCGAAGTTTCTAGAAAGCTTACGCATCTCCTCCGGAGTAGAGAAGCGGCGCTGGCCAGTAGGCTTGCCTTTGAACTTTCCTCTTCCCATCACAAGACCTAAAATCGGCACGCCGTAGATATTCAAAAGAAATGAACAAATTGGTCGGTTCGTTTTGTTAACCCTAGTGAAATGTCCTTGCTCGAAGCAGCTGCAGACTAGCGTCTGGTGGAGAGTTAGTATATGGTGCGGTCGTTATCAGGGGTGGGAACTTTATTGATTTATACGTTCTCCTGATTCTGAGTATCGTCCACGTTGACTTAATTAACGGTGAATAACGGTCATTACTTATTTTCTTTTATTTTGTACTATAATTTTAAGGAAAAAAAATACTATACAAGAATTGTATTTTATTTTTCTAATCAAACTTTCATTAATTGATATTTTTTTGGAATAGTTAAAAGAATAACAAGGAATAATGAATTGTAGAATTATTTATGAATAATTTTTTTAAAAAAAATCGGTAATTAAAAATAAAAAGAAATATGTTTGAAGAAAAGAAAAGCTATATTTTCATGATTAGTTCTTTTTCTTTAGAGCAAACGCGGTTGATATTATTCTTAATGGTATTTGTTTAAGGTATGACATTATTCATGATTCATTATTTAGCATAAGATAATCAAATTCATGGTCAAAATGAATGAAGTAAAATAATTGCAATTAAAAATAATAAGAAAAAAAAAGAGGACAAAAATTCTTTACACCCCACCATATGCAACGGATAATGCAACAGACTTGGAACATAATCTAAATTCTAAAGACGACAAAATTACAATAGTACATGAACGGATGAAACCAACATTTAGCAAAACTATAGCTTATACTTCTGGGCAAAAAAATGGCAACTGAGCTGAAAAGCCATTGAAACCTTCCATGAATCATGTTCTCCGGTCCGTGTTGTGGGTTTTCGGCGATGTAATCTGGGTCGTGAAAATAAAACTCTTTCAGTATTTTTACTGCATTTTTGTTTTCTCATATTTAATTAGTGGTCTAGGTAAAGAAGACGAGAATAAATAAGATGATGAAAAGAACTAGTAGAAATAAAATCATCATCATCTGCCCCTTTGCACCAGTCTTCTTCATTACCGCAGCTACTTTTTTCTGTAAGCATCAAATGAGATCGCTTCCTGTTATCTAAAGAAGAAATGAGGAGAAATTTTTATTGACAGCTAGAGAAGGCACACCACCTGTACAAAGTCAAGGCGGTTGGCTGTAATGTCCATTTCCATACCCAGATCATCTATGATCTTTTCCTGAAGCATTAAAGATTTATACTTTAGCGCTTAACGCTATAAAAAATTGGAATCCGTGCATTCTTTTAACTTGAGCAATGAATGTTTGAAAAGGGAACAACACCAACACCTAAGCGATATGAATATGGCAAATGCTTTACAAAGTATTTGGTCCTGTATTTGCAGCTAATATATACATGGGTCTAACGATGAATTGTCATCTTGAAACCAAGATGTCAGGATTGGTAGCAACTGTGAATTCAAACCTGCGCAACAAGTTCTTCATGTATTGTAAGCCCGACACCTCCAATTCGCTGCACGCTTGCACTAAGCTCATCCAACTCCTCATCTTGTTGCCTGTAATCATCAATAAACATGGTGTTACTGAGGACAGATCAGAAGACAGTAAGTGAAATCTTTTTGGGACGATTTTATGTTTAGAATGACAAGTCACAAACTCAATTCTACCACACATAACACAAACCATCACTCAAGGTAAATAAACTCTCCACTGATGATTTTATAATTTCTTGATAATCGCAACAACATATGAAATGGTCATTGGGTACCTACAGAACTCCCAAACATCGCCAAGCTCACCTGCAATGACACTGATGGTGGGATAGACCAAAAATATAGCAATAACAAAATGCTTTAAAGTAGCCTTTGGTTAAAATGAATTCTACAAGTTTTGCATAATTCATATAAATTAAATGTATTTTGGTTCAAATGAACTTCAAAGTTTTTATATAAAAAAAAAATCCATGAAGATTCATTTACAAATCAATGTTCATTTGTAAGTAAAATGAATTCCTCAAAAGAATTGATCTAAATAAAGCCTAAAGTACAAAAGTTGCTTTTTTTTCCCGCAACACTTGAACTTTATCGAGAACCCAAAAAAACTCGAGATAATTGTAACATCGTATTTGCATACAACAAATCAAATAATAATCACCAAATGTTCTATTTAGAAAACTTTAAATATCCAAAACAAGAAGCGAAAAAAACAATGTCTAACAAGTAAACAAACAGAAAGAAAAGCACTCAAAGAATATGGGTATTGGATCTGAAACCTAAAGAAACTTCACACAAGACCAGATCTACAGAACTATGGAAATAAGTAAGCAGTTTCTTTTCACATAATCGGCTGTTCAATAACTTTAAGTCCTAAAAGAAATCTTGCAAACGATAAGTGACATTTTATCAAGCATTTCACCCACAAGAAAAGGTGTACAAACACAAAGGAGAATGTGAAGGATAATACTCTACTTTATAAGAAGCAACTGTCTATCAGATTCCGATTGCATAAAATCATCATTATCTCGAGCATAAGGGCTGGAATTATCTATCTGATGAGAATTTTGCAGTCTCATTAATTCTCTTCTCATGTCATTCACACCAGCAGTTGCATCACCATTCACCTCCTTTCCGGTTGCTATTGCTTTCTTCACATTCGCCACCTGATTTTCAAGCCATGCAATCCTTCAGGAAGCCACGTAATGAAAATCTAAAGCTGACATCTCACCTTATGTTACATTATCAAAACATTATGCTACAGCTAAAACTACAGGTACTAACCGATCAGTGTGATGCAGTATATGAAACCTTGACAATAAAAGACGATGACCCAGGAATACCTGAAGACGAGCAGTGCTAGTCCATCTCTTCCTGTTCTCTAGCTCTCCTTCAGCAATGCCGTACCACGCAGGATCTCTGGCAGCCACTCCGATTGCTTTGTCCAGTTCATCCACCTTCCTATCATGAAGAAAATTTTCAGCAGTTGCAGACAGCGATCAAATTGTTCAGTGAATTACGCTAATTATGCTTCCCATAATAATGATCGTAATTAATTAGCCAAATCATTTACACAGACTCCAATCAAAACATCATAAAACAAATTCCTAATTCCTACCTGCCAGTGAATGCTTTCACAGCCAGCAAGCAGCTCCTTCGCAAGATGCAATTGCTCTTCAGGATCGGAAGAAATCCGTTCCCATTGTCGAAATGTAGATAACAACTTATCAATCTAATACAGAACACAAACTTTTATCAAAAATAAATAAATAAATAAACAATAAAAATTATATTATAAAATTGCAAAAGAATAAAAAACGCTACAAGATAAAAAGACTGTTTTAAAAACTTACAGATTCTTGAATCTCCTCTTTCACAATATAAAATGGATCCTGAGCTGATGACATCATGCACTAAAGCAGATATTATAATTTTTTTTCTTCCTAATTACACAAAATCTAAGCATCAATGATCAAATAATACAATTAAACACACATACACACAAACACATATCACACTACATTGAACACAAGTGAATTGAATTATAATATAAAAAGAAGAAGAGCTGATCTGTTAAAAACCAAAATAAGAATTACCATAATTAATAAGAAAACACAAATTTAAATATAGTCATTAACGAGAACTACAAACTCTAATTAACTTGAGATTGTCTAGCTTAGCTTCAAGAATCAAGAATATATATACATACATACATACATATATATATAATACAAACAAACAATGGCGAAAATTAATACGGAATCAAAATCCTTACCTCCTCAATCAATCCAGCGATAGATTTTCATTAAAAAGTGCAGAAGCTTGGAACGACGGGAATGCTCTGAAACGAACTTCTTTTCATGTAGATGGGCTAAATGGGCTTTATTTGCTACATTTTTGGGCTAATTAGCTCAATTTGAACTTAAAAGGCTCCCTTTTTATCCACCATAATTTTTTATATTTTAATATAACGGATAATACTTTTTTATTTTTTTCTTTCACAAAAATTCAATTACTTACTAATTATATTGTAAAGGTTTTCAAGTGAAAATATATGCAAGTTTAATAATAATAATAATAATAATAATAATAATAATAATTTGGCATTTCACTTTTATTATATGAATTTTTTTTAACATACCAATGAAAGTTACGCTGTTATGTGTTTTTTTTCTTCTTCAGAAAATCAGAGAAGCTATCGTTAGCTTTATTTCTAGGCTATTTGTTTTGACTTGAAATTCCAAAAGTATCCTTCCCCGCTTTAAATTGGTCATGGATATGGACTGTCCGACCCGCCCAAATATTTGAATTTACACGATAATTTCGTTACAAAAAACCTATTAAAATTGCATTTTGTTAATAAAATAATTAATATTATGTTATGTTCAGACAATATGAATGTTCATTTTAATTTATTTTTTTATGCATTATTGATGTCATATATAGATATATTAATTTATAAATTAATTATATATTTTTACTAATTGTATATTAAATAAATCAAATTACTTCATTCATAAGATAGCAATGTTACGCTTATATTTATTCATTTATTTATTTTTGATAAAATTAATATTTCAAATCATATTGATGCGCTTCCACGCTTGGTTAAAGAAGGACCCTCTTTTCCTTCCTGGCTCGGTAGCTGCTTTGCTCTCTTTTTTTTTAAATCCTCATCAATTTTGAAGCCGACCGGAAAACGTACGGACAGCGGAAAAGGAAAAGAAAAGGGCTTCCTCAGAGATCCATATAATATAAATTATTACGAAACCGGTGAAGTTTTCCTCCCGTTTTTGAGGGGAAAAAAATCTACCTCCGTTACCAACGCCACGGCCACTGGGAGCAGCAGGATGTTTAAACTCTTTAGAGGTAAAGAGACTTCCAGCGACTCATCGCCGGAGACTCACACTCCGCCGTCGTCGTCGTCGGCTGACGATACGTTTACAGGACCAGCTAGGCCGATCAGACTTGCTTACCGCGATGAGAAGGGAAAATTTCGAATGGATCCGGAAGCAGTTTCTACACTTCAGCTTGTGAAAGGACCTATCGGGGTTGTTTCAGTCTGTGGTCGCTCTCGCCAGGGCAAAAGCTTCATTTTAAATCAGGTTAATTATGTAGCTTTTTTTTATTTATGTTTACCTCATTGTCATTTCAATTCTTTAGTAGTGTTACAGAAACAAAATTCAGTTTTAGGGTTTATTATCGTGGAATTTTAGGGTTTATTATTGTGGAATTTTGTTTTTATCTGCTAAATACACATTAGCGGTCTAAACAATTTGAATATGTGGATAATTATGACTAATAGGATTTTTGTTTATTGACCTATATCAACTATCAATTGTCATGCAGCTACTAGGGAGGAGTAGCGGATTCCAGGTAGCATCCACTCATAGGCCCTGTACTAAAGGTCTTTGGTTGTGGAGTGCACCTTTAAAGAGAAAAGCGCTTGATGGAACTGAGTACAACCTGTTACTGTTGGATACTGAAGGAATAGATGCGTATGATCAAACGGTTAGTTTCCACTTCTTATGATATGTGATGGCCGGCTTATGTATATACAAATTTTTTGCCATTTGATTTTGAATTACATTTAATTATTAATAATGTTGTCTGGCAGGGGACGTATAGCACTCAAATTTTTACATTAGCAGTTCTGTTATCTAGCATGTTCATTTTCAACCAGGTTTGGGCAGCTTGTACTTGTGACCTTTTCCATTTCAGAATGCGTTTTCTTTTTGCCAGCGTCTTCTTATTGCAGCCTGATGTTCTTTTCAAAACCGTTATTTATGTATCTTGTTATCCCCATTCCTTTGGCTCATTCATCCGTTCACATGTTCATCTACTTCTCTTAGATGGGTGGTATAGATGAATCTTCGATCGATCAACTCTCTCTTGTCACTCAATTGACAAAACATATTCAAGTGAAAGCTTCTGGAGGAAGGACAACGGTTTCTGAACTTGGACAGTTCTCACCTATATTTGTTTGGCTTCTGAGGGTATTGGATCCTCATTTTACCCTGATATTCTTTTCCTTTTTATGTGTAAAAGTATTTGTTATTTATGTAATTAATTCATCACATATAAAAAAATTAATCGTTCATTTACTTTTTTCTTGTAGGACTTCTATCTAAATTTAGTGGAGGATAATAAGAAAATAACTCCTCGTGATTATCTAGAGATAGCTTTAAGACCAGTTCAAGGTCGTGGAGGAGATATAGCTGCCAAAAATGCGGTAAAGATGTCATTTACTTGTGTTCTTCCAATTATTGATGTGATAAGTCTCTTTGATAATTAATATGAGCGATTGTTCCTACGAGGCACAAGTTCATATGTTACTGGACCATTTTGTATATCGTGCTCAAATCGACTCTTTTAGACATCAATTTCTAGCCTGCTTTTTGTTGTGAATGGTACTGTAGTTTCTGAATTCTGTTTTCCACTTAGAGAAGTGCTAATTAAGTGATATATATGACCTATAGATTCGGGACTCTATTCGAGCTCTCTTCCCTGATAGAGAATGCTTTGCCCTTGTGAGGCCTGTACCTGAAGAAAGCAAACTACAGAAAATGGATCAAATGTCGGTGAGTGATCACTTCTGTATCTGTGCTTGAATACACATTTTTTGAGATAAGGAACTAGTAATTTGTTTATGGAACTTATGGGCACAAATACAAATACGTGCTGTTTTCTAGCATGTTACATTCTGTAATCTCTTTTCCTTCTATGCAGTTGGATGAGTTAAGACCAGAATTTAGATCTGGACTGGATGCATTGACAAAATTTGTTTTTGAGAGGACAAGGCCTAAGCAACTTGGTGGGACAATAATGACAGGCCCAATTCTTGTCGGCATCACAGAATCTTATTTGGCAGCTCTCAATAATGGTGCTGTGCCAACAATATGCTCCTCATGGCAGGTCGATTTCTCGTTTGAACTCCTTTGCTGATTGCATAATAACATAAAAATTGAGAAGACTTTTTACACTCCAGAAAATCAGTAATTTTTTACCATCAACTCTTGTTATTCCATCTAGCTAATGGCTTGAATCAGTGGTCCTTTGTGTCTCTAAATTGACGGGTGAGTTATTTTTCTATCACTGTTATCAGACCCAAGACATGTGAATTAAAAATTGTGTGATGGGTTACTGAAATTAATGGAAATTTCACGAGGCCAATCCTCTTTAAAGCCAATAAAAGTTGACAGTCGAAAGTGCTCTAACTAAGACATTCTCCTCATCATGGGTTGCAAGATATAGAATATGGCTGAGCAACTAAAAGTTAAGTTTCTTTTGATGGTTGTAAGAATGATGCCAATATGTAATTGTTCCAAGGTGCCAACTAATACTTCCTTACAATATCTCCTAGAACCTTAATCAGTTGAAATTGATTTTCCAAGTAAATCAGGGATCATAGCTTTCAGTGTGTTTTCCATGAAACAATCAGAGGGGTGTGAGAAGATCAAGCTCCTATCTTGTTATAATTTTCCATCTTCGAAATTTCTGATGTTCAAAATTTGTATTTTTGCTTCCTTTCATCTAATGTTTATTGATCTTGATCACATTGTCCATATAAGCATTTGGTTTTCACTTTTTGCCTTGGTAAACTTATGTTGCATGAGATGAGCATAATGTTAGTATCTCTGATGCGGAGCAGATATTTTGGAGAATATTGATTTCTGCTGTCAGAGGCTTCTTGTGAAAGTTCCTGCAAATAACAGATTCATTTTTCCTTGTATGTTGTTTTTCCCAGAGTGTTGAAGAAGCTGAAAACCGGAAAGCATATGATACTGCCCTTGAGATATATAGATCTACTTTTGACCGTTCAAAGCTACCAGAGGAGGTAAGTTGCATTGTCATTCTAACTTATTTGGTGATTTCTATCGTTTTCTAATTGCATGATGATAGGTTGCTTTGAGAGAAGCACATGAAGAAGCTGTTCGAAAATCACTGGATGCATTTAATGCCAGTGCTGTAGGGATTGGTGAGACAAGGAAGAAATATGAAGGGCTTCTTCAGAAAGATCTTAAAAAAGCATTTGAGGTAACTTGTATTCAGAAAACCAGCATTGAAGCATGTAATTCAATTCTTGCATTTGACACTACATCTATTTGTTTCTGAGTCATTGAAGTTAATAAAATTTGAGCCTTACATCCCGTTGTTTAGAATTTACAGTTGATTTATCTTGTAGCAGCAAAAGGGGAGGGAAATGAAAAATAAATTTGTTTCTTCTTCTATTGACCTTAGAAACTTTGTTAGAAACTTCATATATATTAACTTGTTTGTAATTATATATAATCTTCTGCTGCATTTTGTTTAACTGGTTGTTATTGGTGCAGGAGTATAAGAGAATCACGTTTATGGAGGCAGACTTGCAATGCTCAAATGCAATACAGAAAATGGAAAGGAAGCTTAGATCAGCTTGTCATGCTTTAGATGCAAGCATAGATAATGTTGTGAAGGTAAGCGCTATCTAGTTGAGTGACCTATTCTTGCTCTTGAGCGTGAGTACCTTTAGAAGAGGGATAAGGTGGCATGCATGTCATTTAAGCACATTTCTTTACTTCAATGGCATGCACTGCACTAGTATAGAACTCAAGAGTATTGCGGCATCATTTTAGGGTATTAAATTGTAGTTCTACTTGTGCAGCTTCTTGATGATCTTCTATCTGATTATGAGAAATCATGTCATGGCCCAGGAAAATGGCAGAAATTAGCCATTTTTCTGCAACAAAGGTCTGTATCTACTTCTCTCTTCCCTGCTGTTGTCATATTTTATGTTTTTCTTATTGACCCTTTGACAAGAAAATTGAAAACATTTTTGTGATGATAATCCCAGTTTGGAAGGCCCGATATCTGACCTGGCAAAGAGACTTAATGGTCGAATTGAATCTGAGAAGACTTCCTTCATGTTGAAATGTCGCTCCATTGAGGACAAGATGGCGTTGCTTAACAAGCAACTGGAAGCTAGTGAGAAATTCAAGTCTGAATACATGCAACGTTATAATGAAGCCATCAATGAGAAGAGGAAGCTTGCTGATGACTATATGAAACGCATATCAGACCTGCAGAGTAGTCGTACTTCGCTGGATGAGAGGTGTTCAAATTTGGTGAAAGCTTTGGAATCTGCCAGGCAAGAAGCATCAGATTGGAAAAGAAAGCATGACCAGGTCTTATCGAAACAGAAAGCTGATGAGGACCAAACCAGTTCAGAAATTGCAATTCTCAAGTCACGAAGCAGTGTTGCTGAAGCAAGGCTGGCTGCTGCTCATGAACAAACAAAATCAGCTCAAGAAGAAGCTGCAGAGTGGAAAAGAAAATATGATATTACTGTACGAGAAACAAAATCTGCTTTAGAGAAGGCAGCAATTGTACAAGGACGGACAGGCAAAGAGACACAACTGAGGGAAGATGCATTGAGAGAAGAGTTTTCTAGTTGCTTGGCCGAAAAGGTGCTCTCCCCTTTCCCCTCTCACGTTCCATGATATATGCATGCAAAAAATCATAGCTTTCTTAGGAAATATACCTAGACATTCGCATGAGTAGACAGAAACTCATGATTTATGTTTCACTGAAAATGCAGGAAAGGGAACTGAAGGAGAAAAATGCGAAAATTGAGCATGCTGAACAGAGTTTGATGACTTTAAACTTGGAGTTAAAGGTATGTTTCCTGGATCTTTAAGGTGTGAAAAAAAACAGTTGTTTCCAACCACCTTGCTCCAAATTCGAAGATACTGATTGAGATTGTCTTTGTTGCAGGCTGCTGAATCAAAAATGAAGAGTTATGATTCTGAAATTTCATCCCTAAAGCTTGAAATCAAGGAGTGGAGTGAAAAATTTGAGTCAACAAATGCAAAGGCTCAATCTTATGAGAGACAAGCGAAGATGCTAGATCAAGAGAAGATACATCTGGAGCAGAAGTATCGGTCTGAGTTTGATAGGTTTGCAGAAGTTCAAGATAGGTGTAATTATGCTGAAAAAGAGTGCAAGAGAGCTACTGAATTGGCAGATAAAGCACGTGCTGATGCAGCATCTGCTCAAAAGGAGAAGAGTGAACTTCAGAGATTGGCAATGGAGAGGTTAGCCCAAATTGAGAGAGCACAGAGGCGTATTGAAAGTTTGGAAAGAGAGAGAAGTGACTTAGCAGATGAAGTTGATAGAATACGAGTAACGGAGATGGATGCTCTCTCAAGGGTTGCAGTTTTAGAGGCAAGAGTTGAAGAAAGGCAGAAAGAAATAGAGTCGCTCCTGGAATCAAATAATGAAGAGAGATCCAGTAACGTCAAGGCCCTTCAGGAACTTTTGGATAATGAACGCCATGCCCACAATATTGCTAATAAACGGGCAGAGGACTTCTCTCTTCAACTGGAAGTAGCAAGGGCTAAAATTGACGCGCTTCAACAAGAGTTGACTTCCGTTCGTCTAAAAGCAGCACCCCATGGAAAACGCATGCGAACCGATGATGTTGAGATGGGTGTAGATTCTGTTCAAGACATGGATATGAATGACAGAAGTTTAAGACACAGTAAGAGATCGAGAAGCACAAGCAGTCCTTTAAGGCAGACGCATCCAGAAGATGGTGGCTCTTTCTTCAAAGGTGATGAGGATAACCACAGTCAGCAAACTGATCAGGAAGATTATACAAAGTTCACAGTGCAGAAACTTAAGCAGGAGCTGACAAAGCATAATTTTGGTGCCGAGCTTCTTCAGTTGAAAAACCCAAACAAGAAAGAAATCCTTGCATTGTACGAGAAATGTGTGCTCCAGAAGTCATAGAGATTGTCGAACAATTGGCTCGTAAATTCACTGTAAGTTTGATTGATAGGTAGCATGAAAGTCGGTTTGAGTTTTTTAGGGAGTCTGTTAAAATTTTATACATCAATTGAGGAAATATTGTTGACCTAACAATTAGGATGTTGTTAATATTTGCATGGGGGATCAGAAATATTTCTTTCTCATCGTTTTTTAGGTCATGAGTCCCCTTTTGAAGAATGCATTTGCTAATGGCGGAGACCTGTTTGATTGTGTGGCTTGTGTTCCAGTTTCTGAAAAGCATGGTACTAAATGTGTAGCCTGGTTTTTATTTTATTTTATTTTTAAATTGCAGTTTCATGTTTGATTCCATTCGACCCTTTTTTCTCTCTTTTGTTCAAGGATGGAATTGTTCATCATT
>CANYBF011269708.1:0-20979 GCA_948192965.1 Dalechampia spathulata | reverse complement strand
GCCATGTGCCCTTCCGCCACACCACCATTAGGCTAGATCGTGTTCCATACGACGTATATAAGAGGTATCCCTTGTGGTTCCGGTATTGGTTCTCGGATGAGGGTCACTACTTGGACTACGGGAGCATGTCATGCTTGGGTATGGCTGGGTGTGACAGATAGTCAGGGATACCTTGCTGTAAGCCAAATTGTCTACACTAGAGAAAAGGAAGGTAAGGCTTTCCAATAGCTCTGCATGATGAAGGAAAGCTGGTGGAAGCCCCACCTTTAAAGAGTAGGCGGGACTGAGTGCCCAGGTCAGCGTAGGATGAGGGACTCCACCAGGGAAATAGTTTCTGGCCCAGATTGGCAAGATACAATCCTCGTCAATATCCTCAAATAATATGAAGGGTGAAGGAAATTTTTCAAAAGTCAACTTTTGAAAGTAGTCTGTGATAGCAGCCTTAGACATAGAACTGGTGTAGTTAGCAACTCGCAGACCATGAAAATCCTCTTGAAAGATAGGATGTCTTGAAAAGGTTAGGAAATAAGTGAGTAACCATAGCTGTACTAACCAGGCACTACCGCCCATTTTGCAGATTGGCTCATCTGAAAAAGTCTTGGCAAGATCGTTGTAGACTATAGCTAATAACATAGTGCCAAGTGTGCATGTCCCTCCGTGGGCAATACGATAAGCTACCGGGAGATACTGCTCGGTCGGGCTGATGGAGGACAGAAGATGAATCAACATAGTAGATACCGTATGAAATATGTATGTTCTATCTTAAGGTCTTGCAGTCGGCCCGCCATGCCCTTAATTAAAGCCGAATAAGTAGAGTACTTTATGTTAAAGCTATTGAGAGATTCTGTACTCTTAATAAGAATTGGTGTCTCGACACCAGCACGGATAGCCTTATGATAGCAAACACATCTCTGAGGGTGATTGACATATGCATAGCTTGAAAAATGAAGGAATTGCAGTCTTTAGACCAGAAGCGACAAGCGGTTGAAAGTAAATGACCTAGAAAAGGAATATGTGTGGTAGATAACTTGATGAGAGGCCATATGTTGATTTTCTCCCATCGGTCAGAGAAGTGTGGGGTCAAGTCATTCACCCACTTAGTCTAGCCATCTGGAACTCGAGGTCATGCTTTGATAAAGGTAGCTAGAGAGATGGTTTTGCTATAAAGTAGCTCCTCACCATATTTCACTAGATAAGGGAATGCAGGTTCTCCAATTTTATGATAAGGAAGAATTATCCAAGATGTAAAGTGAGGTGCGACCTACAAAAGGAGGATGAGTTAATGAGTAAAATTTGAGAAAGCATGGTAAATAGACATTGAATGGAAGTTATGTTACCTGCTGAGCATCGATAGGAACAGGTGTAGGTGAAGGAGTAGGTTTACGGAAAGAAGACATACCTGCAACAACAATACATTACAAGTAAGCCATTAAAACCTCTTTGATATACCTCTTAATAACAATAAGGGAAGTGTAGCCGAAACGTGTATTTCAGGCTTATTAATTTGGTGTTATTATAGTTTTAGAGGCTGTTTGATGCTTTAATTGGTTTTCTTATAGTATCATATGTCTAGAGGATAAGAATAAATTCATTTCCTTAGTAAAGTTATCATTTTCGATCATTTCCCCAAGCATTTGTGTTAAGAAAAATTTGGCAGAGTTCCGACAACAATTTCATAATCCCAAAATTTCTATAAGCATAAATACCATAACAATTCCATCATAACATCTTCATAAGAGTTTGGCTAATGGGTCTAGAGATTAGCTAACCTTTTATTATAGTATGAGAGTTGTTGTGTTGGCGTTTAGGTTTTGGAAGAACAGAATTGGAAGGATGATATTGCTTAGGAGTATTTAGATGTGTATTCCAGTAGGCGGTATCAAATTCAAAATACTTGATTTTCGGCCTCATAAAAATGTCATTCACCTGCAAGAGGAGAAACAAAGGATTAAGTTTAAATTGGAATTTTATATACTATTTAAACTTAATTACTTAAATACACATTTGATGATTATATTTTTTAAATATGAAGGGAATGTCATTTAAATATGGGTGCTGTGCCGTGATGAGTGTTGGAAAAGTTGGTTTCTTTATAAAAAATAATAATAATGAAAAAAGGAAACTCACCTGTGATGGATGAGAGTGTGAAGACAAATAGCTTTGAGGATTTGGTAGGAAGGTAATTTAGGCATTTTTTAGGGATGGCAGAAGGCCGAAGTGATTTGAATTTGGGTTTGGGCTTAATTTTTGTATTATTTGTATTATTTTTTATATTTTTATTTTTGTTTATTTTCTTTTCTTATTTTATTTTAATTGAATTGTAAGATTGGTTTATACATCAATAAACCATCTTACGGGGGCATTATTTTTACCATAATTAAATTAATTTTAATTAATTAAAATAATTAAATAAATTATAAAATTAATGTACTTAATATTTCTTTTAGTTAAAAGATATTTAATTTTTTTGAGCCATTTATTAATTTAATAGCCTTAAATTGTAAATTTAGGCCATTAATTAATTTAATAGACTAGTTTTAATTAATTTAAGATTAAATAAATTAATTTTATATTAATTTATTTAATATTTTATTAATTAAAGGTTGTTTAGTAAATTAAATCATTAGTTAATTTAATGGACTTGATTTCCTATAAAAGTGTGATAAAACAGTTATCATATTAATAATGGAGAAAGTGTAGGAAATATGTACATGACGATTATCAATATTTGGAACGACGGTGATGGATGAAGATAAATAATAAGTGAAGGCAATTACCAAGGAAGGATTGATCATTAAAAAAGTACTTTAAAACAATTTTCTTTTTAGTTTTGATTTCTTTAACCCTATTTATCTTTTTTCATTTTTAAACAGTATTCCTTTTAATTTAATAGCCCATTATTTTCATATTACATTCTTGCTTAGCATTATTTTTCTGAGCTTAATTCTCAATTACAAGTAAATTAGAGATCCATAATTATTTTGATCAAAAAGTCAGAAGACGTACGCAGTTTGAGAATACTTAAATTCTCTGGCACGCTCATAAAACAAAAATATCACGAAAAGAAACATATGAGATTCAAGTTGATATAATTATATTTGTAATCTCTAGTGTAAAATAATGAAATTTCATATTGAATATATTCTTATAAGTTCATGCATAACTTTTTTTGAAATTTCTTTACAATAAACTTTGATTAAGAATATGATGATGGATTCCTTATGGGAGAATCGTGCATTTTCCAACATACCCAGTTCGTGTGAATTTCGTTAGATACCCTAAAATCTTTCACGCATTAGCTCTAGACGATTTCTTTCTTCCGAAATAGAATGGTCCATGCCATGACATGGTTTTCTTCTTCCTGCCGTCAGAAAGCCTTAATGGCTGACTGTTCGCTTCTTCATATTTTCCCTCAGACTTCGTGCGCACTAGAATTTGCCTCTAAAACGTTTATTGCACCGTGAAAAAAATAAAAAAAGGAACAACTGTTTGAACTGTGAATGATTAGTCTGTTGTCAACAGTACCTATTATAGTCTAGACTTACGATTCATCTTGGTGGGATAACATTTTAGCTGGTAAACAACAAGCTTTGGACCTAAAAAAAACAACAAAAAAATTAAAATAAAAAAAAAGATTTCTTTATGGGTAGGTTAGGTGGGTTCTGGCGTTGTTCAGTTCTTTTTTTTTGGTACAAATTAGCTTATTGAAGTAATTATGGGTACAATAATGGTGAATATACAGGAATCTGTTTAGGCTTGCTCTCTGCCGAATATCCATTACTCAATTTGTATGTTAGGTGAGCAATCCATTTCATTGTTCTTAATTCAAAAAAATTGTTTGTTTTATCAAAAAATAATTTAAACAAAAAGTATGAATTGCCATAACAAACAAGGTAAGGATCAATTCTAGCTCCAATACCCTCTGCCTCCATTTATCCTTGTTTTCATTTTCTTCTCAACTCCTATCTCTAATGTTTATATTTCCCCTTTTAATTGTATCTAATATTGTTTTATACTGATTCTACTATATGAATTACTATATGAATTATCCATTACTTAAAGAGCAATGGATTTCAAATGGTATTAAAAGGAGAAATAAATGAAGAATGGTTTAAAATACAAGGTAGTGGAATAGCCATCGAATGATGCTATAAATGCTAATCCATGAATGGATAATTAGATCCCACAAAGTGATGTAATTGTCAACCATTGAACCATGTCCAATACCTGGTAGCTATGATTGTGCTGATTTACATATACTGCCGATGCTTAAAGCCAAAAATATCATTACCACATTTGCCACTATCATCCAATCAAAACCCATTTCACATTTTCTTTTCTCTTTTTTATTTTTGCCAACTGCTTTTCAACTACTTCTCCAAATGCTTGTTAATGGCATTTTCAGTTTTCCGTTTCCATTATATTTTTTGGATTAATAGTTAGCTCTTGTTGTATGTCAACTTTCTAGATTGATGCTCCATGGAATTTGTTTAGCTCTGTAAACTTTAGTCACATACCCACATAACTTTTGTTCATTTTCATTTTGTTTTCAAAGTCCACAACCAGTAAATATCAAAAACAGAATTGCATAAATTTTGGTAAATCCAAACCAGATGACATTTCTAATATTACTATAGAAACCTAAGGTCCTTTCTTTCCGTGTGGCAATAAAAAAGTCGCTTCTCTTACCAGCAGTTAGTACACGACAACTGTATATTATCTATTAGACAGCCGTGTGAAAAGCAGCTGGAATAGCTCAGTTGGTTAGAATGTGGCTGTTAACCACAAGGTCGGAGGTTCAAGCCGTCCTTATAGCGTTTTCAATTATTAAAATCATAATGAATAAAGAAGAGGCGAAGTGCTAATAACTGTACCATGATGCCATTGGTTTTATGATTTTAATATTTGAGAATATTATTTTTAATTTCTTCAGAATCGAAGCTTTTCAGTAGAGTATGCCTAATGGGCGAATATGTTTTAGACATATTTTTCATGATATATATAACAAAGTGGTAGAAAATTAAAGAAAACAAAAGGAAAAAAGGCTAGCGTACATAGCGGTCCACTTGACGTATGGTGCGAGACTGTTTCTGACATTTTTGCTGGTAGCCTATTTTAATTATTATGGCAAAATTGTCCCAAACTTTATGGCGAAAGTAGTCTGCTCCTAGTAAGCTATGGAAGATTCTCCATGGAAACAATTTTATTTTTAGGCATGATTTGTCAAATACCAATTAATTAACCACAAAGATGTGGGTCAATGTGATTTCCCCAAGCACAGTAACGCAAGACGACCCATATAATAATTCTGACGGTGTGAATGAATCCAGTGAAGCTTTTCTCTGGCAAGGGGTGGGGGGCACAAAAAGGCAAAAAGATAGAAAGGTAAGAAAAAGATGGTGCAAAAGGGAAAGCTATACAGGAGGGGGCAAGGTGACCGTAGGTGGAGGAAAATCTGGAAGGAGTGGCGGTGGAGGTGGCGGTAGTGATGGTGGTGACTGGTGATGATGGGATGGGATGTATATATATATGTATAGAGTGGGTGACAGACCCACGTGATTGTCCCACCAGCACCACCTTGCGCTGGTATTAGAGCAGTGGATTTCTTGGTTGGCTTCATATCAACGCTAACTGCCAAAATCCGCCCTAATCACCTTTCTACTTCCAACTTGCTATATACTCTCTCAACTGTAATTTTGCATAACGTATAACATATTCTCCCAAAAATACAACAGCACAGTATTCATAATTTTAGTAATTTTTCAATAAATTATTAGACATGGTGGGTTCATAGAAAAGAAAAGAAAAAGAAAAGAGGCTAGTATGTATGATTAAGTGGATTGACAAAGTGAAGCATTTTGCTTGGATTGTTGCCCACTAACTCTCCATCTCTCTTTCAATTCTCTCGTCAAATGCTAGTGGTTCTCTGTCTTTCATTGGTTGGCCACTAGTCCTATACCCACTGCCCCTTTCACTTTTTCATCTCCTGATGCTAATGCTAGTGGTCTCTTTCTTTCTTCCTCCTTTTATCTCTCTTTAATGTCCTCCGATTTCTTTTATAGTCTGTGTGCATTTATGTTAGCAGCTAAACTAAGCTAACCAAGACAAAAACAACAAATATGTTGGTTTAGCATGGAGAGATGGATAAAGAAGCAAAACAAGAAAGCCCATCTCTCCCCAGAGAAGATCCTCCCAGAAAACAATTTGCCGGTAATTGTAGTGCTGGTGGCGGCGGAAGTGGAGGTGGAGATAGATTGAAAAGAGATGAATGGAGTGAAGGTGCAGTTTCTAGTTTACTGGAAGCTTATGAAAGTAAATGGATACTTAGAAACCGAGCTAAACTTAAAGGTCATGATTGGGAAGATGTTGCTCGTCATGTTTCCTCACGTGCAGATTCTACTAAATCCCCCAAGACTCAAACTCAATGCAAGAACAAGATCGAGTCCATGAAAAAGCGGTATCGATCAGAATCTGCAACCACTGATGCATCTTCTTGGCCTTTATATCCTCGTCTTGATCTTCTGCTACGTGGAAGTGGTGCTCCGGTGGTGACCAAGCCACCACAACAACTACCAAATCCACCACCACCTCTTCCGCTTCAAAACCATCCTCCTTTGGTGCTGTTGGAGCCATGTCAGGTAGTATCACAGCCACAGCCACCGTCTTGCGTACATCCCCCACCACCACCACCACCACCACCACCACCTCCTCCTCCTCCTCTTCCTCCTCCTGCGGCAGTCCCTCCTCCTGCGGCCATGTTGACTGCACAGAACTCATATGGGTCCAATGGTATTGACAAGGGGGCCAAGGTCAGTGAAGAAGAATTAATTATGAATGTTTTCAATAATTTTAGAGCAATCAAATCCTTATTAGGACAACTTTTCCAAGATCAAAATAGTATAATAGTTGTTCATCATAATTAATTAATCATGTTAGCTGGCGGTTTGTCTTATGTAACGGAGATTTAATGGAGCAGCATGATTGTTTGTTGGCGAGTTATAAGATTGAATAGCATCTTGGGGGAAGTTGTTGACACAGGATCCATCATCTTAAATGAAAGTGTATTTCATTTTCAAGTGTTTTGTCACATGCATTGACTTCACATATTTTAAGATTGGTCTTTTTTCACCCTTTCCTGTCTTCAAAATTTCCTACGTGCCCACCGAGAAATCTTATTATTATTATTATTGATTGGGAAAACAATTGAGAATTGCTGGATGGTAGCAGGAAGATGGTAATGGAACGAAACTGTCGGACCATGCCTCGGACAAGAATGCCATGGAAGTAGAAACGGATAGCAGCACGCCAGCTTTGTATAGTAGCGCAAAGGAGAAATCAATGGCCAAGAAAATGAAGACGAAAATGGATAGAAAGAAGAGGAAAAGAAGAGAAGAATGGGAGATAGCTGATAGCATCAGGTGGCTGGCCGAGGTAGTGGTAAGATCAGAGCAAGCAAGAATGGAGACGATGCGAGAAGTAGAGAAAATGAGAATAGAAGCTGAGGCTAAAAGAGGCGAAATGGACCTTAAAAGAACTGAGATCATTGCCAACACCCAGCTAGAAATAGCCAAGCTCTTTGCTGGAGTTGGTAAAGGCGTTGATTCTTGCTTGAGAATTGGAAGAAGCTGAGAGATCTTATTTATATCATCATTATAATTATGTATAGACTTCATCTTATAGAAGAGAACTTCGTTTTTCAAATCGAAACAAAAAAAAGAAGAAAAGAGGTCCAGGGGATTGATTTGATTAACTTGTAGGAAGGTAAAATAACATCCCTACCTCTTATTCCAATGTTCTCTTTTTCCATTTAACAATGCAAGTCTTTTCATGCCCATTTTGTCTTGGATACATAAAATAAACTCGTCTGTGACGGGTTTATGTTACAAATTTTTCCAAAGGGATGCATGCCGTTGCTGTTAGAACCATAATTGTTTCATTGATACATGCAATGCATTGTCTGTTACGAAGGTGATTGGTATTGGGGGGATGGTGGTTCAGAACTGGAATATGCCAGGATAGTGAATAAATGCAAGAGATGGTGGTTGGTGGTGGAATCCCACCGGGGACTCTGCCTGCTAATCCTCCTCTGTTGCCTTGAGATGGCCATTAACCGCAGTGACAGAGATATGAAAAAAGTTTGTGCAGCTCGAAGGGCATTTATCACTGGCAAATATTCCAAGCAACACGCAGCATGACTTTGACAAGGGCATCAGAATGCATATTCAGAACGTAATCATCACTCGTATAGAGATTGACTCGAGCATTATCAACTATATGCTCCTTAAACTTCTTTAATTGATTAACATCTGGCCGCTGCTCTTAAAATGAGCTACGTCAAACGGCTACGGATCATTCTTGTATTAAATGACAAAGTTTTTCTAATCATAGGATTTAAAGTCAACGATACAGATTAAATTACTTAATATGATTTATTTATTTATTATTTTATTAAATTGGCATCGGTTAGTGATTTCAATTGCTCTACCGTTATTTTTAATATTGAATATCACAATACCCTTTTAACAAATCTGGCCTTTAGTCTAGATGATTCCTATATATTCATCACTCACTAACTTCTACTGTTCATTAATTTTCCCATTTAAATATAATTAGAATTGTATTTTTTCATTTATATATTATATATTTAATTTTTTATATCCACTTTTATATATATTTACATAAATCAAATAATTTTAATTTTTTTAACATTTACTTATATGCATATTAATATATAAGAGATATATATTTTTTTAATATTTTATCACATAATATATTTATATGATTTTATTTTTTCACTTACATATTATATATTCATTTATTTATAATTTTTAAAAAATAATAATTAACATATATATATTCCCATTTATTTTATTTTTTATTTTTATTCATTTTTTCACTTATATATATATTGTATATTAAATTCACTTTATTTATTTATTCACTTATGTTGAAGTGAATATGTGTATATATATACATATATATATATACATGTACATATATATATATATATATCTATATATATATATATATATATATATATATGTATACACATATATATAAATGTATATAAAATTTTCCACACTTAGATTACGAATGTATGGAATCCTTTGTAGGATGATTATTGATTTTCTTGGTTAGAAAATTTGTAATCATTCTACAAGAACATTTTACACAGCCGAAAGACACCTTTAGCATCCTTCTTGGCAAAAAGATACCTTAAATCCACATGATTAATAAAAATAATAACTTTTAAATGAAGAAGATAAGCTTTAAATTTATCACAAGCATACATTACTGCTACGAGTTCATTTTTAGTTATGATGTAGTTTAATTAAGGTCATACTAAAGTTTTACTAGCATAATAGATTACATATAATTTCTTCTCCTTCGTTTTCCCTAACAAACACCCTATGATAAAGGCACTAGCATTACACATGATTTCATAAGGGAAAGACCAATTCGATGAAGCTAACACTAGAGCAATTGTAAGAGCCTCTTTCAACTTATTGAGAGCTCTTAAGCATCCATCATTAATATCAAATGTGGCATCCTTGACTAACAAACTCATCAAAGGCCTCACAATCATAGAAAAATCTTTAATAAAACATCAATGGAATTTTATATGGTCAAGGAAAGCCCTTACCCCTTTCATATTCTTTGGAGGTGGTAGTTTAGATATTACCTTCATTTTTACTTTATCTACCTCAATGCCATTCTTGGAGATCTTATGCCTAAGCATCATCCCTACATTTACCATGAATTAACACTTTTCCTAGTTAAGCACCAAATTTCCTTCTTTGCACCTTGCCAACACTCTTTCTAAATTTTATAAATGTAACTTAAATGAATCTCTAAATACTGAAAAATCATCCATAAAAATTTTCATAAATTCTTTAATCACATTTACAAAAATAGCCACCATGTACCTTTAGAAAGTAGCATATGTATTGTACAATACAAAAGGCATGTTCTTATAAGTAAAAGTACCATAAGGACACATGAATGTAGTTTTATCTTGATTTTTTAGATAAATGAAAATTTAATTATACCTTGAATAACCATTAAGAAAACAATAATAAGAGTATCCTATAGTTTTTTCAATCATTTAATTTACAAAAAATAAAGGAAAATGATATTTTCATGTAGCAGAGTTAAGTTTTCAAAACTCAATACAAAATCTCCAACCCGTTATAATGTAAGTAGAAAGCAACTCACCATCATCAATTTCAACAACCATTATTGCCCCCTTTTTACGAACATATTGAACATGCTTACCCATCCACTACTTGAAATAGGATAGATAATGCTTACACCAGGTGACTTAATTACCTCCTTCTTAAATACCTCTTTCATGTTAGGGTTGAGTCATCATTGCCTCCTATGAATTGATTTGTAACTTTTCTCTAAATAAATCCTATACATCACCATATTCGAACTAATCATGTGGATGTCAGAGAGTTTCCATCCTAATGCCTTAATGTGTCTTCTCACTATCTTAAACAACTTATTTTCTTGATCCACCATTAACTTATTAAAAATATCAATAAGAAGGGTTTTATCCTTTTATACAAGAGTCATATTTTATAAGATGCCTTATTGCCTTCTTTATACAAAATTCCACTTGGTTCTTTCTAATCCTTAAGATGATTTTCCCTTCATGAACATCCATAAGTGCATATCTAGTATTCAAGAAGACTCATCTCAAGATTAAAGGGAAATTTGCATGCTCATTAAAATCAAGCACTATAAAGTCCATTAGTATAATGAACTTATCCACCTTCACCAAACATCCTCCATAATTCCAAATGGTTTTTGTACTATTTGATTTACAAGTTGAAGCACTATGGATGTTGACTTGATTTCCCAAGACCTAATCTCTAAAAAATTGAATATTGCATAAAGTTAATACTTGCACCCAAGTTACATAAACATTTGTTAAACTCAATATTTCCAAACTTATAAAGAATGGTGAAGCATTGAAGGACTTGTAGCTTAAAGGACATAGTACTTGAAATAATTAAGATACAATTCTTTGTAAGTGACACTATTTGATTATCATCAATGGTTCTCTTATGGGTTAGAATATCTTTCAAAAAATCTATATACTTAGGCATATTTTACAATATCTCAATAAAAAGTAAATTTATTTACAATTTCTTAAATTTTTCATTAAAAGAAGCAAACTAAGAATCCACCTTTTCTTTTTGAAGTGTCTAAGGGAGAGGTACAGGTGGAACATACTTACTAGATAAATATTTAGTGTCATTTTCTCCTATTAGGCTATCACTTTTGTACCTTTTCTTGTCATGATCATGATAGTCCTCTTTCTTAGCTTCCATTTTCTCACTTTCACCGCTGTCATGAGTGCACCCATTCATATCACGATCATGACAATGTTCTTCCTCCTTTTTCTCATCCTTAAAATGCCCCTTTTCAATGGTCTCAATGTCCCTTACACTTCTTAGTTGGATGTCATTGATCAACTCCTTTAGATTAGGCTCTATATTGCTAGGAAATCCTCTAACATTTTATTGAGTAAGAGCAATAGTCAATTGACTTACTTGAACTTCTGATTTATAGATACAACATGAATGTTTCTTTTCTATATGATCAAATTTAGCCTCCATTGTCTTTTGAATCTCTTATTGGATTATTAATACTATCCCTATAACTTTCATGAACTTCTCCATCTTAGACGCAAAAGTTCTTTGTATTTTTGATGATTATGCTATTTACATTCCATCTGCATTATTACTCCAAGAAAAATTTGGATGGTTGTATTATCCAAGGTTAATAAGTATTACAAAAGGATCTTTACCTAGACGTACTATTGGAAGTCTTAAATTTCCTAAAAAGTTAACTTGTCCATAGTCACCATGTATAGGTGAGGCTTTTGCCATGACCTAAAGTGAGGCTTATGATAGATGGCACTAGGGCCCTATTTAGAGCAAAAGAGCAGTCTTATTGAGGGGCTCCCTTAAGGAATGATATGAATCTAGTAGAGGTTGCAAGATGGAGTTGCCACTAGATGGTTCCAGAATTTGATTGAATCGATCCATAGCATGAGTGCTAAGTTAAACCCTTCAGAGATAAGTTTCAATGGTGAAGATATATTCTTTTAGAGTTTTAAGTTCAAATTTACTGTCTTAACTGATTATTTGCCTAAGCAGGTGTATTGACATTCATAGGATGAATATATCATACATCATAATATGACAGAAAGTATAGCAAGCATAGCAACAATGAATCAAAAGAAATAATAGCTCACATAAAGGGAAAGGAGGGAAATTAGGGATACATACAAAATAGAGCTAAACATACATGTATGGAATAAAATAAAGGCCTACTCTATTATATAAGATCTTATATGATATAAAAATGAGATATTAAGCAACATCTCCTCCATTTGGCATAAGGAAAAAATAGTAGTCCCAAGTAGCATAAGCTAAAAAGCATGAATGAAAATCATATAAACAATCAATGTTATGTAATAATGAAAGATGTGAGGATACAATTGACCAATTTGATGTTATCAGAAAGCATGAATCATGGGTCAAAGTCCACTAAATGTGTTGATAATATTCATGAAAAATACAATAAACATGAGTCAGATCATAATAATGTCATAAAAATGACCGAGAGCTCCTAAAGTCATACGTAGCAAGCCATTTAGCCTTAATTTACCTCCCAATTCATACCTTATCAACCAAATAGCATAGAAATAAAATCATATAAAAAATGAAAATAAAATGAAAAACATGATTGAAAGTCAATTTTTAAGCAAAAATTGATCATAGACACAAATTAGAAGATTTCAAGATTATCAAGCATCACTTGGAAATAAGTCAACACATAAATTCGATCCAAAGCATGTCAAGTGACAAATCATAATTAAATGACATTAGTTGAAGATTAAAATAAAATGAATTGATTTTTAGGTAAAAATTAATAAAATGATCATGAGAATCAAAATTAGAAGATTCTAATATCATGACAAATCAATTGAAAATGAATCAATATCCAATTTAAACTCAATCATATCAATCATAATTTAAATCAAATTAATAGTGGCATTTTAACTTGAAAATCAATTTTGAAGCCAAATTAATCAAATGAGAATAATCTTTGATGAATTCAGATCATTTGAATTATTACGAAATCATAAATGCTACTAAAGACCCCAATTAGAATTGAAAAACAAGTGAAAATAAATGAAAAATCATGAATTTGTGAAAATCTGGGAACTATATGCATAACACATAGTGTGATGTACATAGCACATAGCTTAGAAAACTGTTATATTCACAACATATAGGTGGACATGTGCCATATATAGTTTCTTAAAAAGTAATAAACCAAGTTTTTAGGTGAAAACATAAATAAAAATGCAAAGGCAATCAAATATATGACTGTTACAAATCATTGTAGCTGCATAAAAGTTAAGAATGCTATTGCTACATTCATTTATTGAGGCTAAGTAATGCGAATCAAGCAAATCCACAAAAGCCATTAAGAAATCAAAGAGAAAAGTAGAAGGAAGAAGCTTTCCTACACTTACCAAGGTTGATTAAGTCTTAATCTTGACTCTAAACTATGATTAATGATTTAAGAATGATTAATTAATCTCTAAAGCCTAATTAAGAACCTAATTAAATATTTAATTAAATGAGAAATAATTTTGGTAAAATTAACCATAATTAACTAAATTCAAATCCTTTTCCCATAAACATATGAGTCATATTTATAGGTAAGTATAGGGGTTTACCAATGTGCATAGTATGTATAGTATGTATTGGAAATTTTAGAGCAATATGCATAGTATGTAGTGCTATATGTGCCACATGTAGTGCTATGTACACAGCATCTAGTGCTATGAGTGCAACATGTAGTGCTATATACGTAGCGTGTAGTGCAGAAATATGTTATATGAATAACATGTAGTAGTACATGAACAACATATCAAGGAATACACCCTTTGTGTGCCCTATATTTAAAGCACCTTGGTATATGCACCCCATGCTAATAGTTTCCTCCCATACCAAAATTTCATAATGATATATGAAGCATGTTAGATTTGTTTGAGAAAAAGCCACACATATAATGCATTTCAACTAAAAATTTGCAACATGTAGCACTATGTGCTCTGAACATCAAAAAAATGCATGCTATATGCTCCGCTTTCCATAAGCAAAAGGTAACATGCTCCATATGTCCAAAGCACTCGTAGGAGGCTAAAATGCATATATGCAACTCAGGCTAAACAATGGAGATCTATACCAAGTCATATTGAAGAAAACCTAAAAATGCAACATACATGTGAAAATTTAAGGCCTATACCATGTTAGTTAAATTGATTGCCAAATTACTAATATGCTTGGATGGGTTAACTACTTCAGCTTGGAAAGTGGTGATAGGATCTAAAGACAACTCCCCCCTTTTCTCCTTAACTGTAGTTCTGAACCTACTTGCAGCCCATAATGCATTTGCAGTTACTATTTTCTTAAGAAGCTCATATACCACTCTAATTATCTTCTTCATTGAAGAACCTTTAGTTGTGGCACCAATTATTCCCCTTGTAATGATGTTATCTCCATTATAGAAAGTTTGGTGCAATAATTCTTTAAGGAAATTATAATGAGGATATCTCATTTACAGCTCTTTAAATCTTTATCAAGATTCATACAATGACTCGTTATCCAATTAATGAAAATTTATAATTTTCTTGATAAATTTTGTTGTTTTAATAAAAGGAAAATACTTAGATAGGAAAGCTTGCAACAATTGACCCTTATGTAGTGATAGTGCCTGATCTTAAAATTATTAATAGCTACCAAAGGTTACATAATACTTTGCTTGTTAGCATAAAACCCTAGTCTAACAACATTCATAAAGTTCTTTATTCATTTTCCATGGTAGTTATGGAAGTTTAAGAAGATTGACCCCTTACTAGACTATCCGTTTTCTCTTTCAAATTTTATAAGATCTCTATAAACCTTCTAAAGTGATGATTGTGAATTTTTGGCCTTCCTCTTGGTCACACTTAAAGAAACACCCGAATACATAAATTAACATAAAAAAAATGCTTAAATTAAATTATGCTTTCCAGGTATGATGTTAAATAATAAATCTCTAGCAACAATGCCAAAAACATGCTAGTTATTTTCACACTACCCCAAAATGAATTGCAAGTACATAAGTTATTGTAGTAAGATTATCAATCCCGCAAGGATTTGGTTTACTCACCATGAATCAATTTCTAATTTATTTAAGAAAGAATAATTTTTAGATTTAAAACTAAAAGAATTTATAATCTAATTAAATGAAATAAAATAATCGACTAAAGCAATTGAAAGGGAAAAATAATATACAAACATAAGAATTGATACCTAACCATTATTTTAGAGAAATTTTATGTATTAAGTTATTTACCACCTATACCTACCTCTCTCAAAGTCAAGGTAATTAAATCCTTTTAAAATGCTAATTGAATCTCTCAACCCAACTACCCAATTCAGAGGAACTAATATATAATTATAAGAAAATTAAGTAAGCATGTAAATCTCTTCTACATATATACCAAACTTGAATGCTTAAATCAATTGTACGCCAACTCTCATTGAAAAACATAATAAACATATTTCAATTTCTTAATTAAAATCAATAATAAATTCAAATATTCATAGCAAAATAAACTTAAACATAATAAATCACCCATAAATGGGTTTAAAATATTAATCCTTAAAAGGTGTTAGCCCATAAGACCATGAAGTACCGACAAGAAATTAAGAAGAAGAAATGAAAAACATTAAATTTCTTTCTAATTATTGTTTTCAAGATTCTCTGCAATTTCTAGAGATGGGGTGGTGAATTCCTCAAGCTTGGATGCTTTTTTATCCTTAATAGAGAGGGAGGAAGATGGAGGCTCTTCATCTTCCTTATGCTCTTTCTTTTATTGGTCATAACTCATCTTTATTACTTGGAAAAACATCAAGTAAACCCTATTTACTTCTTAATAAGCTTGTCTTAAAAAACATGCCAACTTAATGCTTCATCATCATCACTCTTACAATAACATGTTTCTCTGCATCTTAAATTTTATGCATATCATAATTGCATTAGGCTTTATCACACTCATGACAACTTCAATTCCTATTTTTCATGCATTCCATCTGTACAACTCATTTTCTACCACACATACTCAACAAACACATCAAAATTATAAAGAAAATATAATAAAACATAACAAAATAACATTAAAAATGCCTAAAATAACATGCAAACTCACCCACATCATTAACATATCAAAAATGAATGATGATCTAAAACATGGTAAAGTTTTAATTACATAATATATAAATAATTATATTCAATTATCTTAATTTATGATGAGATAATTATGTAAGAGGTTGGACATTTATATTGTACATGTATGTATCTATGGTCTAAAAATTAAAATTGTGTATTAAAGAAGCTAAATTTTAACATAATAAGCTTATTATAAGAGTATTATCGAAAATTAATAGATTAAAAGATTTTTATAATATATATGAGCAACTCATTTACTTGTATTTTATCACACCCGACTGATGAAACATGCTTCCATAAGGTGATTTAGTAAAACTATTTAATTAGGAATTCATTAATTGCTCTATAAAGGATCTATGAAATTTTTTTTGTAACGATAAAATTTATTTGGTCTATTTTTGTAACTATTTATTATATAACTTATGGCTTCAACATCACCTGTCATATGGAATATTCACATAATAAATATGATATGTTATCTATCCACCTCTTGTACATAAATTGTCTATACCATTTATATAAGCCACACATCAAGTATTTATAGCATATTTTCTAAATTTACAAGCACAAAATATTTTACTACCCATAATTATACAATGATAGTTGCACTAACAAAAACATTCATTAAGAATATGTTATATTATAAAGAGTGTATTCTGAGGGTCATACATGACTTGAGGTATCTTGATTATCCTGATGCTTTACTGACTCGATCATCTTTGTAAACTATTTTGGCTTGTGTTCATCAAATGATAAACACTGAGTATAAAACTCAATGGTGACCAATAATAATTATGTTATAAACAAAATTCTAGTATTTTGTTATAATTGCAATATAATTATAAATAAATCAATTAAGGAAGTTCATATCAATTAATTATAATAAATATAGCGATAAACAAAATCATTCCATTATTACAGTATTAACAAGTAATAACTCTACAGTTGTTTATGTAAACTATTCAACCTTCCTATGAATCAATCATAATATCACTCTGTTAATCATTATAATAGCAATAATATGCTTAACATCAATAAATACAAATCTTGAGTTGCATTTCATATTTCTTGTAATAATGTTATGCAATGTGATAATGAATGCAATAATGTGTTGCATTCCTTTATAAATTTACCCTTTTTTCCTGTGAATTCATCACTTTTCTGTGATCACAACAATCTCTATCTCTGATTGTGCACAATTTGTACTGGGCATATTTTCAATGATTTATTTACAATATAACTATTACTAAGCACAACCCTACTTGTTTTTATTCTTCCATGAAGCAAAAACTTTAATCCCCCTATTATCTTTGCCTATTACGTACAAGTACTTTGACATGTTAATCAAACATGAATTTACATATTTTAATACTTATCTCAATTTAATAATCTCATGTAATCATATAACTCAATTGTTTAATCCTTTGATAACAATCTATTTATCTAGTATTTAAGTATATGTTACTATATTATGTACATATATGTCTATATATATTTATCATTATTTATTATCTCAAAAATTTAAAAAGATTAAATTTTATTCATCTTGATAAAATGACTCATTTATTCTCTTATACAAAATGCATTGAATCAAAGCATTTTATTTATTACAATAATATTTATTTATATATTCCTTTTATTATAATTCTATTGGCAGTGAGACTTAATTTAATTAAAATTTGTTTTTTCAAATCAAACCTCTTGTTACCATAATCTATATGAATTTAATAATTCATGTTATTAATTATAGAATTACTTGAAAATCTATTTAACTTAGATACTTACTATATTAATAGAAGATTTATTAAATTGTACGATAGCCTCCACCAATATAATACAACAATTCAACGATCAATTTTCTATACCTATAATAATTACTTATTAAGCAAATATAGTCAACTTGATTAATGCATCAATTAAACAACCTCCTTGCCAAGATTTCTATTATCTATGACATAAATATATGAACATATTTCCATATCATCTAGATAAGATTGCACATGTATGATAATCTCATACAATTAGGCAAAACCTTTACAAATTATCCTACACCAGCTGATAAATTGAAACACATGCACTAAGATTCATGCACATACATTCATTTTTTAAACTAATCAAGCACACACATGGATTTCATGCATAAATGGTCATTATTTCCTTATTGCATCGGTTGGTTTAAAAGGTTGCTATTATTCTCTGTTTAAGCTTTAATCTATATATAATTAAGAAAATCTAAACTTTATGTTGAGCAAGTCATGGTCCCAACAGCAAGCTCGATCTTTCAAAATGTTTGTTTCAAATACACATATTTCTCGTGCAAAACTTCACTTTACATACACATAGGTTATCCATTTTCATTATAGATTATTTATAAATTTTAAAATCAAAGTATTGATCAAATAACCAAAGCAAATTTTTTTAAGAAACAATAAATTTACATTCTATAATCATATAGCAGTGTAATACACATTTTTTTATTACACCTTCTTTTTCATCTTCTTGCTAGAGAGATGAATCAAATTCTAATAGAGTCCAAATCTTAAACTTATTTAAACACACTTCTTCATGGTAACGATACAAACTTCCATTTACATACACTATCATACATAAATAAAAGTATCACACAATTTTATAATAATCATCCCTTATCCTGCATCCACTTGGATAGTTCTTAAGTTGTAATAACATAATTTACTTCTTAAGAAATATAGCAAGCCTACTCACACATTTAGGAGTTATGAATATGCCCATTCTATAGTGCATAATTAATATGATCCATTAATAAATTTGTTCATGATTTTGTCCCTCCTTCACAGATGGTTGGTGGTCCAATAATTCTCCATTCAAGTGTAAGTTTAATTGCTTGAGTTGCTAATCAATTAAAGGTGTCATATACATGTCATAATAGGCTAATTTTTAACGAGTTTGAATCTAACATCACCTTGTCCTAACTTGCACTCTAATTTCAACAACCAGCCACTTAGTACATCCATACATGGTTTCTATACATTGCACTCATATAAGGTGGTAATAATCTTATGGTAAGATTCCAATAAACTTATAGATTAACATTGATTTTAGATGGACTTCAATTCCACAACAACAACTCTTGTAATATTACATGAATATTAAAGCTACCAATACTTCATATTCTAAAAACTAAACACGCCATTCAATTCCTCTTTGATAACAACTCTTTTCAAGATTTTAGAGAGAGACTATTTCTCCCTCTAACCTAAGTTAACATACCATCTACTATATATTTATCTGTGTTTCATCCAACCCAATTGGTTAAAATAAATACCATTAGTTTAAGCAAGATATAGATACATATATATTCTTTACTAAGAGTATTCATTAGTTAAAATCCCAACTCAACCTATATATGCAACCATACTTAATTCTTTTATCAATAATCTCTACCTTCCAATCTTTTCTAATTATAGGATCCATACACTACCTAAATCATAATCAAACATACTCCTTGACTAGTGATGAATATATATATATATATATATAGATACAAAGAGGACGCATGATTTTAATTCATGAATTAGGGCATTTAACAAGCATACACAATCAATTATCACACCATCAGCCTTGACATATACAAAACTCAATGGTTTTCAATCAAATTCTCAATTTAACTTAATTTTACTTTAAAGATTAAATAATTACCAAATAGTATTCCAGCTTAATGTTTATTCAACGATCTTCATCCTCATATACATAAACCATACATTCAATTAGAATTCCAACCCTACCATCATCAATCAACGCTATACATACTATATATAATTAAGCAATTATGATCCGTTCAATGATATGCTAACTTACTACACTATACATAGGATAAATTATAGCTTCCACAGCTGCTTTTCAAGCTCTTAATGAACTTGTTTAGGTGGAAAGAAATCACGTGTGGATTATTAAGGTTTCTCTATTTGTTGTCTCCTATTCCTTAGGGACTAATTTATCATGTCTTATTCACTACCATAAAGAAGGTAGCAACTTAACTTTGTATTTTAAATTTATTACTTTATAAATACAGGTATATATACTAATACTTTTAGTTGGTACTCATCTATATTCTTTCATAAGAATTAATCTACTCAAGTTTCCCACTCACCGCCTAATTACTATTTTTTTATTGTTATTATTATTTAAATCCCCTAATTTGTATCTATGTGTTTATATATATGTATGTATTTATTTATTTGTAGATATTTTTCTGCTAACTAATTATACAAATAAAAAAGTTATTAAATAATTCATTACTCGCCAACTATCATACATTGCTTAATTATACCTGAATATCATTAAATACTAAGAATAATTTCACACACATTAAGTGTGTGTGTGTGTGTGTATATATATATATATATATATATATACATATCATTCATAAACAACTCTATTTTATCCCTTATTTTAATTATTCACCTACCATACTCCTCTATCATAAGTTTTATTGTAGATGAAAAACAAGGAAAATAGAGAAAAATAAAGAATATGGATAATCAAAGATAAAATTGAAACAAACAAGAAAGAGTATAAATTAATGCTTCAAGTCATGTATCGAGTGCCACTTTCCTTTAGGCTAAATTTGCCCTCTATACGTGCAACAAGAGTTAATGGCAAATTCCCTTAAGGATAAAATGAAGCCTAGTCTAT
>CANYBF011269598.1:0-11942 GCA_948192965.1 Dalechampia spathulata | reverse complement strand
TGGAATGAATAAAATGTAATATATGATATATATAAAAGGAAAATGGAATAAAGAAATGAGATATTGATTAAATAAAGTAAATGTAAAAAGAAAATTAAAAATAAATGATTATGTGGATATTATGTAAGTAGAATGATGATGTAATATATGAGTTATTAAGAAGGAATTATAAATGATATTATGAAATAAATAATGTAAGTGAAGATAAATAAATAAATGATTATTTGGATTTTATGTAAGTGAGATTTTTAAATAATATATTTAATTTATTTTGGAAGAATGTGAAAGTGGTATGGGGAGTTGAAAAAGAAGGTATGGATAATGATGATAATGGGGTGTAAGAAGGAAAGAGAAAGTATTAAAATAATGGTATTGGAAGTTAGTGGAAAAAGATGGAGGATGGTATATATTAAATAAATATGTTATGGAAGTATAAAGTATAATATTAAATACAAGATAAAGATTTAATTGGTAGAAATTAAGTCAAATACATATTTAAGTTTTAATATATGTATAATTATATGTATTAAGGATTTAAATGAGGTAGCTTTACATTGAGGTTCATTTCATATGAGTTTGGCTTTCAATTAGGCATAATATCCATTCAATTATCCTTCTTTATCCTTTTGACCGAACCTACTCTCTTCCATCACTCATTCCATCTTCTTTTCTTCATATTCTTATCTTTGCTCTTACTTTCTTCTTTTCTTCTTCAAAGAAGCCGACCTATACTTCATTCAATCTTCATTTTTGCTTTAAAACTTCATGAGAAACTTAAGATCTATGTGTTTAGCTTAAAGATAGAATCAAGACATATTCACTTTTCTTGTGTTCAAGGGGAGGCTGAATTATTTTTTTCTTAAGGAGATCAAACCGCAACACTTCTAGCTTCTAGATCATATTTTCTTTGTTAGATCTTATTTTAAGGGCATGTAAGAGTGGTGTTGGTGATTAGATCTTCTAGATCATAACCTATAGTTTGGTTTTATTCATTCCTTTTATTTTAATTCGAGTTTTTACTTTCTTTATTTTTATTTTATGTTGATTTCGCCAATGATGCTAGGCTAGGCGATTGTTCTTCTTAATTGGAAGTAATTCAAGTCATTCATTAAATGATTATGTGAGATCTAAATGATCCTAATTCCATTGACAAAGCACTATTATCTCTAATTCTGAGTCGCATAGAACCATTGTTGTTCTTAGTGCATGTAAATAAGTCCTGTTGCATGTTTTTAAGTTCTAGCATATAGCTAAGTGGGTTGTTTGATATGGAAAAGTCACTCGACTTGTTGGAGTGGTAAAACAGGATGCTATCCTTGTTGCGATTTGCAGTAGTACTTCTGTGGGTTAGAGGATCTAGTTTGAACATGAGGGATGCTGGGTCGCAACTGTTAACAAGAGTCGGGTCTTCCTAATTCCTAATGCAATTTCGGGATGACTTAGCGATAATCTATTTCCACCTTGTCTATCTCAGGATTAGAGGCATTTCATAGAGCTTGTTTCATGGCGTCTTACAAATAAGGGAAGATTGGGATTGGGGCGTGCAAGACTTGCTCGACAAACTATAACCGGCTTAGTGCATTTATTGCCTTTAGACTATTATTGAATCTGTAATCATATTCAATTATTGAATACTTGATGCTTTCAGTTGGGAGAATTATTGTTTATTGATTTTCTCCAATTTATTTTGTTTGTTTTATTTGTTTCTTTGTTTATCTCAATTACTTTCTGATTCACCTTGTTTATTTTAAGCGTAAAGAATTAAGTGAGTTGAAGCTGTCTCTGTGGGATTTGACCCTTACTTCCACTGCTACAAAAATCATAATTCCAACGTATGGCTTATAAGGAATTAATTTGACGGAAGCGACAACCGATCAAATTTTGACGCCGTTGCCAGGGACAGTAATTAACATTTTCTTAATTCTTTGTTTATGACTTGATCTTCTACAGGTAATCTTAGCTTTGACAAAAAAATCAAGAAAACTACAAAAAGATTAAGAAAAGAGGCAAAACTTAGAAAATCTGCCTCAGTTTTGAAGAGTTCTTGTGCCCATGAGGAAACAGCTAGTGATAACTCTGATAACGAGAGCTATAGTAAAGCTGTTATGGCCATAAACAATGAGCAAACTCTCAGACAGATGGCCGTTGTGCCCATAGATCAGTCCCCACTTTGCATCACTTATGAGGATATAACAAGACCCCTTGAACTTAAATATGAACTCATACAACTACTGCCTACTTTCAGGGGCCTAGAGAATGAAGATCCATACAAACACTTGAAGGAATTTCATATTGTTTACACAGGTATGAAGTCGTAAGGTGTAAACCTTGAACATATTAAACTTAGAGCTTTTCCCTTTTCTCTTGCAGATACTACCAAAGATTGGCTCTATTACGTGCTTTTAGGAATTGTCACAACATGGAATGAGATGGCCAGATTATTTCTAGACAAATTTTTTCCTGCTAAAAGAGCTGCCAAATTTTTTCATGGAGAATCTTCATGACTATTGGGAACGTTTCAAAAGAATGTGTGCGTCATGCCCACAACACGAGATCATAGAGTAGAATTTGATACAATATTTTTATGAGGGATTATTACCAATAGAAAAGAAAGATGATGGATGTTATGAGTGGAGGAGCTATAGTGAACAAGACATCTCAGGAAGCTCGTAATCTAATTGACATAATAGCTACTAATGCTCAGTCCTTTAACACCGAAAGAGAACAGTCTAGAAAGGTCCATGAAGTAAATGTTTCCAGCCTTGAAAATCAAATTAAACAGCTCACATCTGTTGTGTAGGAATTTACAACCAATATGAAACCAGCAAGAGCTTGTGGAATCTGTACCCAAACAGATCATGCAACTGAATAATACCCCTCAATTCAGGAGGAGGGAACCGAGGAACAAGCGAATGCTGTTGGCGGATTTACAGGACCACCCCAGAGGAAATATGACCCATTTTCTAAGACATACAACCCAGGTTGGTGAGACCATCCCAACCTGCGTTATGGCAATCAATAACCGAATTTTTAGCAGAAACTGAACCAACAAAAGCCTCCAGGTATGTCTCTAGAAGATGTCATGAAAAATTTAGCAACTAATGTTCATGCTTTTCAGCAGGATGTTCAGTAATTCCAGCAGACCATGACTCAAAATCAGCAAAATACAGACACAAGGATAAAGAATATAGAGAATCAGATGTCTCAGATGGCTACTGTTTTGAGCAGAATTGAGTCACAAGCAAAACTTCCATCACAGGTAGAAGTTAACATTAGAGAGAGTGTCAATGTTGTGACATTAAAGAGTGGCCGAACACTTCCTGAAGCAGCTAAAAAAAAGTCAAAAATCCATAAGGAGAAGGAGCTGGAAATTGACGGTAGCAAGGAAGGAGGGACAGGAGAGCAAGAGGAGAAAGCCAAAGACCATGACAAGGCAATCCAGCCTGTGATTAATCATTGCCCATTTCCTGAGCAATTGGAAAAGACCAAGTGTGAAAAGGAGCAGAAGGAAATTCTGGAGACCTTTCACAAAGTACAGGTCAATATTCCATTGCTTGAGGCCATAAGATAGGTACCCAGGCATGCCAAATTTCTCAAGGATTTATGCACCAATAAACGTAAATTAATTGGCTTTTAACAAGTGAATATGAGTGAAACTGTTTTGGCAGTAAGTCAAAGAAAAGTGCCATCGAAATGCAAACATAAGGGAGTTTTCACAATCCCTATTATGATTGGTGATATGGGCAGAGGAGCCTCAATTAACATTATGCCCGCAAGTGTGTATGAATCTTTGAATGTAGGTCCATTGAAGGAGACATGTATTGTGATTCAATTGGCGAAAAGGTCAACCATATACCCAATCAGAGTTTTGGAGGATGTGCTTGTGAAAGTTAATGAATTGATTTTTCCTGCAGATTTTTATGTCGTGTAGATGGATAGCAAAACTTCCCTAAAATCATCCGATCTCTTATTAGGAAGACCTTTCCTGACAACCGCTCGAACCAGGATTGATGTCCATGAAGGGACATTGACCATGGAATTTGATAGAGAGGTGATAAAATTCAACATGTATGATGCTATAAAGTACCCTCTAGAAGTATTCAGTGCCTATGCTGTGGGCATAATCGAGCCATGCGTACAACAAGTTTTTGAATTATTTAGAGAAGATGAACTTGGAATAGCACTCAATAATGCCGAAGATTATAAGGAGATGCTAGTTTTGAAAGATGAAGTGACAAAGGCCATTGATGAATTGAATGAAGAGCCTAGGATTAAACAAAATTTTGATTTGAATAAGCCTTACACTAAATTGATTCGTTCAACCTTAGAGGCACCCAAATTGAAGCTTAAGCCGCTGCCAAACCATTTGAAGTATGCCTTCCTTGGGAAAGGAGAGATACTGCAAGTGATCATCTCTAACAAATTGAGTGAAGAAGAGGAGAACGCCTTGGTTGAAGTTCTTAAAAAATTCAAGGAAGCAATTGGCTGGACCATAGCTGACATTAAGGGCATAAGCCCATCCATGTGCATACACAGGATTTTGTAAGAGCCTGATAAAAAGTCAGTTCAAGATGCCTAACGTAGACTAAACCCAACCATGATGGAGGTGGTGAAGAAGGAGATCCTTAGGCTGCAAGACACATGAATGATATACCCAATTTTTGACAGCCAATGGGTTAGTCCAGTACATGTTGTGCCCAAAAAGACAGGCATAATAGTAGTCCGTAATGAGGAAGGAGAAATGGTTCCCACTCATGTCCAAAACGGGTGGCGGGTTTGTATTGACTACAGGAAATTAAATTCAGCAACTCATAAAGATCATTTTCCCCTACCTTTCATTGATAAAATGTTGGAGCATTTGACAGGTCGGAGTCATTATTGTTGCCTTGACGGTTACATGGGTTTTTACCAAATACCCGTTGCTCCAGAAGACCAGGAAAAGACGACATTCACATGTCCATTTAGAACCTTTGCATTCAACAGGATGCCATTTAGGCTGTGTAACGCGCCCTCAACCTTCCAGCGTTGCATGGTAAGCATTTTTTCAGATTTTGTGGAAAACATTATCGAGGTGTTCATGGATGATTTTACTATTTATGGTAATTCATTTAATGAATGTTTGGATAATTTAGCTAGAGTTTTGCAGCATTGCATTGAGAAGAATATGGTTCTCAATTATAAGAAATGTCATTTTATGGTTAAGCAAGGTTTGATATTGGGCCATGTAGTTTCGAAAAGAGGCATTGAAGTTGATCGAGCAAAAATTGATATAATTAAATCTTTGCCTTACCCGTCCACTGTGCGGGAGATTTGTTCTTTTCTTAGCCATGCAGGTTTTTACAGAAGATTCGTGAAGGATTTTTCCAAAGTAGCATAACCCTTGTGCAGATTGTTACAAAAAGATGCCGAGTTTAATTTTGATGAAACATGCAAGATAGATTTTGATCGGATAAAGGAGGCACTCATTTCAACACCCATTATGCAGTTGCCCAATTGGAGTTTACCATTTGAGATTATATATGATGCTAGCAATTTTGCTATAGGTATGGTGCTTGGGCAGTGAATTGAGAGGGATCCTCATGTGATCAGCTATGCCTCCAGGATGCCAAATGATGCTCAGCTTAATTACTCCACGATGGAAAAAGAGCTATATGCTATCATGTTTGCATTAGAAAAATTTCGATCATATTTATTGGGAACTAATGTTTTGATTTTTTATGATCATGCAGCCTTGAAATATTTATTCAAAAAGGAGGCCAAACCATGTTTAATCTGATGGATCCTTCTTCTTCAGGAATTTGATTTGGAGCTGCAAGATAAGAAAGGATGTGAGAATTTAGTTGCAAACAACTTGAGCAGATTGCCCAACATTGAACCTGATGATTTTTTTAATGAATTCCCTAATGAGATTACTTTAAGTGTAATTGTAAAATCACCTTGATATGCTGACATTGTTAATTTTTTGTGTTCCAGGCGGTTTCCTGACAAACTTACAAGGTATGAGAAGGACATGATTAGGAATCAGGCAAAGCATTATGTTTAGGATGATCCATACTTATGGAGACATTATCCTGATCAGGTGATTTGAAGGTGCATACCTGAGAATGAAATCCAGTCTGTTTTACACTTCTGTCATAGCAGTGCTTGTGGAGGCCATTATGGGCATAAGAAGAAAGCTGTGAAAATTCTGGAATGTGGGTTGTATTGGCCTACCTTGCATCATGATGCCTACTAATTCTGTAAACAGTGTATAAAGTGCCAGAAATTTGGAAGTTTGGGAAGAAGATATGAGATACTAAAAAAGGAATCCTTATTTGTGAAATTTTTGATGTTTGGGGTATGGATTTTATGGGACCCTTCCCACCTTTGTTTAGGAATGTTTACATCTTGGTACTGGTAGATTATGTTTCAAAATGGGTTGAAGCTCGGGCCACAAAATCAAATGATACAAAAATAGTGGTAAGCTTTATTAAATATAATGTGTTTAGCAGGTTTGGAGTTCCTAAAGCTTTCATTAGTGATCAAGGGACTCATTTTTGCAATAAAGAAGTGGCTGCCTTATTTAGGCAATATGGTGTCAATCATCGTATGATCACAGCATATCATCCACAAGGGAATGGACATGCTGAAGTTACGAATAGAGAGATTAAATCCATTCTCAAAAAGATAGTTAGTCCCAATCAGAGGGACTGGAGCAAGCGATTGGATGATGTCTTGTGGGCATATCGGATGGCATATAAAATCCCATTGGGAATGTCACCCTTTCGGCTTGTGTATGGGAAACCATGCCATATGCCTGTAGAGCTTGAACATCGGACATACTAGGCAGTGAAACAATCTAACATGTCTTTGGATGATGCAAGAGTCCATAAGAAATTACAGTTGCAAGAATTGGAGGAGATACGGACTAATGCTTATGACCATATGGGGAGCTACAAGGATAAGGCACAGAAGCTCCATGATAAAAAGATTTGGCACAAAGAATTTCATGTAGGGCATATCGGATGGCATATAAAACCCCACTGGGAATGTCACCCTTTCGGCTTGTGTATGGGAAACCATGCTATATGCCCGTAGAGCTTGAACATCAGACATACTGGGTAGTGAAATAATCTAACATATCTTTGGATGGTGCAGGAGTCCATAGGAAATTACAGTTGCAAGAATTGGAGGAGATACAGACCAATGCTTATGACCATACGGGGAGCTACAAGGATAAGGCACAAAAGCTCCATGATAAAAAGATTTGGCACAAAGAATTTCATATAGGGCAGAAGGTGTTGCTCTATAATTCCAGACTGAATTTATTTCCAAGGAAATTGAGGATGAAATGGATGGGACCTTTCATGGTTCAAAAGGTTTTTCCCCATGGAGCAGTCGAAATTTGGAGACTCGATTCAAAAAAATAGTTTAAGGTTAATGGCCATCATCTCAAGCCATTCTATGAAGGATTTGACACTCGTTCAACGTGTGAGATCACGTTGACACCACCTACAAATGAGTAGAATGAGCAGGAAGTCGAGCTGGGACTTTAAAAACCAAAATTAATTCTTTCTTTTTTTTTATTTCCGTTTTTAGGATGTGCGTTATACCCATAAGGCATCTTGCCAATTTTTCATTTGTTTATTTTAAAATTTTCTATTATTGCGTTATGCCCATAAGGTGTTTTGCAGACTTTAATTTTGTTTTTCTTTTGTTTCTTTTATGTTTTTAATTCGTGTTATGCCCATAAGGCATTTCGTAGGTAGTAATTTGCTTCTTTTTAGTTACTTCAATAAAAGAGTTTTACTTTTTACTTAGGGTGAATTTTGCAGGTGAGTTAAAAATGGTTTTTTAGGTCTGGCGGGAAAAATGAATTTGAGTTGAAATAGAAGAGGGAAACTTAGAATTTGGGGCACTTAGGGATTTTAATCCCTTTAAAACTCTTTCCCCTTTCTTATTTTCTGCCGATTATACATTCTTCACTTCTTAAAACTAATTTCATTTTCTTCCTCCCTATTTTCAGCTTGCAATTTTCTTCTTTCACCAAGGTACACACCTGAGCTACTTCCTCCAATGGTGGTTCCAAAAGCAAGAAACGCAGAGCTGGGAAGGAGCCAATCGAAATAGAAGAAGACACACCGATTATGAAAAGACCAACTGCATTCATGCTACCACCTAAGGCTACTGTAGACACTGAGGTCACCAGTCTCAAAGTCTACACTGGCAAGAACCCACCAGCTGCTCAACAATTCCAGAAATCCTGGTTGCTACCAAAGATTGTAGATGATAAGACTGATACTCTGGGAGAGCAGCTGATCAAAGCCATGACCACCAGCTCAGGAGGTCACTAGGAGGATGAAGAAGATAAGGAGTTGCGTGGCCCCGCCTAAAAACAGTCAATAGGGGCTGAAGAGGAAGAACCGGGTAGGGAGCCCAAGAGTATAAACAGGGAACTGTTGCTGCTGTCACTTCAAGCGACGTTATGCCCATAAGGGTGCGAGTAAAGAGATTATGTGGAACTCTGCCACCTCCACTGTCTAAACTGAATGGACATTTGAAATTTACTAAGGAAGACATGGAGATGTTCGTAAAGGTTGTCAATTTATGCGTGGTGCAAAGGAGGTCAATCGACCCTTCTGCAATTGAAAAATTGCAGTTGTTGGTATCATAACATGGGTAGAGCTGTTCTTACTAGATTGCATGGTGCACAAGAAGCTGGTAAATCTTGGCTGTTTCATTGCCTCCTCATTTAGAGCCGCTGTTGCCAGCTCTAAAAGGCTCATCCTTGGCCATATTATCACCCATCTAGCCATCCAACTTCAGGTATTCGATCCTGCCAACCATAATCTCCATAAGGCAGTTGATTTGGTTCCATTGGATATTTATACTCTGGATGAGATGGGGTTATTATAGAAGAAAGAGGGTGAGCTGAGTTTTCAATTCTGTTCACCGGGGCTTATTGTGGCCATAAAGGAAAGGGTCTTCAGGAAGACCAAACCGGTCACAGGAGCTTCTCCAGTGCCCATACCGACACCACCAACAGCAGGTCCCACCAATGCTGCTATTCTGATTGAACTTAACTCCTTCCATAAGGAACTTGACAAGCTAATAGCCACCTTGGAGGAGTCCATGTGGCAGATTCTCTTGCGCTTGGACGAGTTAGATGCAGAGATTGACGAGCTTTTCCATTCTTTCAAAATGCAGCAATGAGATGAGCATAATGCAGCACAAAGTTCCCCACCAAGCAATGTTCTCACTTTTCTATTTTTCATTTGTCCATTACTGATGCCTATTTTTATGCTGTTATGCCCATATTAGGACAATGTGTCTTAAGTGTGGGGGGGATGTTTTGGCTACTGTTTCATTACTATTTCTGTTGCTGCTCTTTGCTTGTGGTTAATTTTTTTTTGGTTTTGATCTTTAACAGGTCTTGATTCAAATGCTGCCGCATTTATCCTTATGCTATGCCTTGTTTTATTTTATTCTGTTTTTTCTCATGCGCCTGTATATTGACCAGACTTCTTTCAATACATTGTGCTGATGAAATTGATGTTGTTTTCTGGTATTTCTTGGCATGTTCTGTTTTAATGGATCATTTAACCTTTCAGTAAAATTGATTGAATTCTTAGTGTTTGCCTATGAAAATTGTTATTGCGCCTTGCTTGAGGTAAAAATTATGTTGGTAATTTGAAAAACCAGTTTTTGTTTTACTGAAATTCCCAGCCTAAAAATTTTGTTTTTGAAGGAAGAAAGAAAAAAAGAAGAAATATAAGTGTTAAACACCTACATTGGCTGGTTATATGTGGTACGACACTCATATCCCCTTAAGCAGCTTGTGTATGGAGCAGCCAATGTAAGGAGAACTTTACCCCCTTGAAGGCCATTTTTCAGTTTGAAAAAAATGACACTTAAAACAGGAATTAAATTTTGCACCTTTGCTGATTAAAATTAGGTGGATTGAGCCTAATTTTCCTTAAACTGATTTGTGGATGGAGTTATTAGCAAAGGGATCATATCCCCCTCATCTGGGCCATTATTAATCTCAAACTAAATAATTCCTGTCTTATGAAATTTTGTAGTTTATTGTTAAAAAATGCAGGTTGGGCAATGGATGATTGGCAAAACGAAAACAAGTTCTTTTTACTAACTATTTATAACTTTGGTTTAAAATAAAATGGCAAAGCAATGATTTTTTATGGCTGACTCTTTGAATTTATGTTGAATTTGCTGGTTGCTTACATTTTCTTGATGAATGGTCTTGCTGGAAAAATTGGGGAATAGTATCGATTTTGTTTTGCTATCTATTTTGTTTAAAGGAAGGTTCTGTTGTGGGCATAAATGAGATAGTGTTATGGGCATATAAATACTTGAGGGCAAGCATTGAATAAGTGTGGGGATATTTGATCGAGCCTTAAAATGTCATGTTTTATGCCCACAAAGCACCCATTTTAGCATAATTTATTTGTTAGAACAGTTGACTTGCGTACATTTTGTATTTTACAGGTCCAAATGGTGAGTTTTGGGAAAACATGCTTAAATGGGAAGTTTTATAGCTTATTTGGATTTTAGAGTTTTGGGACACCGCTTGTGGGCATAAGACGGGGCAAAATGACCTGTCAAAATTGCATTTTGGGAAGAAGAAGTTGAGTCCAACTCAAACTCCTGCGAGCTGGAAGCTGATAAGGCTTACGGGCATAAGGGACACCAAAACAATAACACCTGGACAACTTTGGGGATTGGACGAGGATGAGTTTTACTTGCACTTAATCTCCTTATGCTGGACAAAAAAGTGATTGAGAACAATGCAAACTCTTTCATCTGAAGATTAGGATTAATATTTATTTTTATTTATTTTCCCTCCCTCCTATAAATAGAGAACGAATGTAAGAAGGAGGGGGTCGACTAGTTTTAATTCTTAACCTATAGTTCGATTTTATTCATTCCTTTTATTTTAATTCGAGTTTTTACTTTCTTTATTTTAATTTTATGTTGATTTCACCAATGTTGCTAGGCTAAGTGATTGTTCTTCCCAATTGGAAGTAATTTAAGTCATTCATTAAATGATTATATGAGATCTAAATGATCCTAATTCCATTGGCAAAGCACTATTATCTCTAATTCTGAGTCGCATAGAACCATTGTTGTTCCTAGTGCATGTAAATAAGGCCTATTGCATGTTTCTAAGTTCTAGCATATAGCTAAGTGGGTTATTTGATACGAAAAAGTTACTCGACTTGCTGTAGTGGTAAAACAGGATGCTATCCTTATTGCGATTTGCGGTAGTACTTCTGTGGGTTAGAGGATCTAGTTTGAACACGAGGGATGTTAGGTCGCAACTATTAACTAGAGTCGGGTCTTCCTAATTCCTAATACAATTTCGGGATGACTTAGTGAGAATCTATTTCCACCTTGTCTATCCCGGGATTAGAGGCATTTCATAGAGCTTATTTCATGGCGTCTTACAAATAAGGGAAGATTGAGGCATACGAGACTTGCTCGGTAAACTATAACCAGCTTAGTGCATTTATTGCCTTTGGACTATTATTGAATCCGTGATCATATTGAATTAATGAATACTTGATGCTTTCGGTTGGGAGAATTACTTTTTATTGATTTTCTCTAATTTATTTTATTTATTTTATTTGTTTCTTCGTTTATCTCAATTACTTTCTGATTCACCTTGTTTATTTTAAGTGCAAAGAATTAAGTGAGTTGAAGTCGTCTCTGTGGGATTCGACCCTTACTTCCACTGCTACAAAAATCATAATTCCAACGTGTGGCTTATAAGGAATTAATTTGACGGAAGCGACAAGCGATCATAAATTATATGAATGAATTAAAAATATTCTATTGAATAAAGACATGTAGCATGATTAAATGAAAGTGAATTAATGAGGTGGAATATTAAGCGAGTATATGATATATGAAATATACAAATAAAATAAATGTTGAATAAGTAT
>CANYBF011269375.1:0-26197 GCA_948192965.1 Dalechampia spathulata | reverse complement strand
AAAATAAGGAAAGGCATGCTGGATCATATATATATATGAGGATTCCTTTACGGAATCGTATATGATGAGTTCCTCCTACGGGAGTTGAGGTTCGAACCATAGGCATAACACCAAAGGGCCTACGGGCCAAGGATTACAGTTGTCCTCCTTCGGGAGTTGAGTACCGGTACTTAGGGATCCAGCATGGGAATAGATATTGTGTACAATATGGGAAAAGAAAAGAGAAAAGAGGAAGGGAAAGGGAAAGCATAGCATTGCATTATTGCGTGTATGTGTCATGTATATTATACTTGTGTGTTATAGCTAGTACCACTGAGTCTTCGACTCAACATTTGTCAATTGATGAACGCAGGTACCGAGCCTCCAGTAGAAGGCCCAGAGCAGTGATCGTTAGTGTCAGCGGAGGAGCGATGGATTCCTAACCTCAAGGTGGTCTGGAGCAACAGAGCATTTTGTATTCTGTCTAGTATAGTGAGGCAGTATTGTATTTGTAGTTAGATGGTGGGTTGTATGGATTGTGTAATCAGAACCATTGTATCTTAATAAATATACTTTTGTATTTCAGTTTGTACATTCCTTTGAATGTATGTTTAATCCAGGGTTATGTTTGGTTCTGTTTACTATTGTTACCGCCATACTACAGGGTTGTCCCCATACGACGTCTTTTTATTCATGTATAGGTATCCCTTGTAGTGTATACCGTGGCTTTCCGTACGGGAGGTCGTTGTGTATGCTACGGGAGCATGTTCCTCCAGGTATGGGCTGGGGCGTGACAAAAATGCTTAAAGTATTTATAACTTGATGGACCTATAATTGTATGCCCTTTTTCTTGCATTTTAATCCATGATGTGGATATTTCTCATGCATCTGTTGCATTTTCCTTCTTTTTCCTCCTATTTTTCCCACTTTAACTCTTCTCTTTGAAATTTTTGGTGGAGTTCAAAATTTAGTATCTTCCAATCTTCTATAATTTCTTATTGATAAATTAAGTTTTAGCATTACTTGAAAATTTTTTCATATTCTTCATGAAAAGTCATCTTCTAAAATTAATTTTTTAGTTTAATGACTTGATGATTGCTTAAAGAAGGATTTTTTGTAATTTAATGACTTGTTTGTCATTTGAAAAAATTTTGCAGTTTTAAAAATTTTGTGTCCTAGAAAAGATTTTGCAATTAAGAACATGTTGATCATAATTAGAAACTTGAAACTTTAGCAATTTTTTAATATGCTTTAGGTCTCTTAAAGATTTCAATATATGAACTTGAAGGTTCACTTCAATTTTTTCAATTATTATACTAGATGATCTTCAATTTATAGATATGCATGTCTTTCATAAAATCTCAATTTAAAGACATGATAGTTTCTATTTTTTTAGTATATAAACGTGAAGGTCTCTTTGATTTAAAAATTTCAATGGAAAGACATGAAAGTCTTTCTTTTTTTGGTTTTAGACATAATTAGTCTAATAACAATAAATTTTTTTGAAAACAAAGAAAAGCTTTCAAAGCAATTTTGGAATGCTCTTACTTCTTGCAAATAGAATACTTGTTAACACAATAAATATCTTCAACAAAAATTGCAAACAAGTTTAATAAATATATAAGAACTTTTAAGCATAGCAAAAGCATTTGTATAAAAAGATTAACATTAAATTCTTAATTTTTATCTTTCTTTTGTTCTTTGATTTTCTACATATTTATAAATACCAAATAGTCTCTTTATTTATAGAAAATATTTGTTTGTTTCAATTCATTTGAACCATATTTTGATTATACTTTTGTTTATACCATGAGAAGACTAATAAATAAAAATTCAACAAAAAAGTAAGAAGGGACTTTTTATGAATTTTTTTTAATATTTAACTAAATCTATGAAAATACAATAATTTGCCAATTACCTTTGTTTTTAATCAGATATAGAAGTAAGAAGTTAGGAAAAATTTAAAATTAAAACAATAATTTAAACATTTTAGATAGATTATCCAATGTAATTCATTTCGATAAATAATAATTTTATTTCCTTTCTATACAAAAATCCATATAATATAAATATTTAATTTGATTATTATTTTGAGTTTTAAGCAAACTAAATCCATGCCCTTTACATCATTAACTAGAATATTAACTTTAGCTATTCAAAATAATAATTTGATGAATTATATATATCAAAAAAATAATAATTATAATTTCTATTATTTACTATCAGTTGTTTTTTTGAAAATGGAAAATATAATTACAGAATTTAACATATAACATGAAATAATTTTTGTTGCGTATACAAATATTATAACATACTTCCTTAGTATATTGTACAAAGACTATAAAATTACATTCATTTAAAATGAAAAATAATAAATTAAAATAATTTTTATAATTCCTAATTAAAATATTCCTTCAAAAAAATATAAATCTATAAAATTAATTTAACCTATTCTTTTCTTCTTATATTGTTGTTGCTTCTTCTTCTTCATCTTTTTCTTCTTATAAATAGTATATTTAACATAAATTTATTTATCATATATAACATATAATATGATATATATTTATATATCATATACATAATATAATATTATTTATATACCATATATCATATATCATACATATGACATACACGTATCTATATATCTGTAATAACAAAAAATAAAAAAAAGTAATAAAAAAAGAAAGTGTAATCTAAGAAATAATCAATTTTATATAAGCATAACGAGAAGAAGAAGAAGATTGAAAATTTGAAAAAAAGAAAAATATTGAAAATTTGAAAAACAGAAAAATTAAGAAAAATAAAATGTAAAATTAAATATAAAAATGTAATTTGATGTTAAAATAGAAAAGATTTTTTAATATATCACCTTTTAAGTGGTATTTGAATTTTTTAAAAATAACAAACATTTTAACCATCTAATATTTCATAAAATATACATATTTTATTTTTAATTTACAAATCAAATAAAATATTTGATCATTTAATTGGTAAAAATTTAAAAATTCATATAATTATGAATTTCATTGGCTAAATTATATTATTTTGTGGAATGTGGATTATTGTTTAAATTCTATAAAATTTATTTTTAAAATAAAATAAAATAATTTAAAATTCATACAAATTTCATAAAATTGAAATTTATTTAAATCAAATCAACTAATAAAAATCAATATTAAAGTGCATAATCTTTGAATATGATAATAAAAATCTAGGCATGAAAATACATGAAAAGAAATGCAAAGATTGTCTAAAATTTAAAAAGAATAGCAATAAATGCAAATCAGGCAAACTACGAAACAAATCAGTGGACTTTTTCCAAACTCCATGAGCCTTTTGGTTTGGTGGCAGCACCACTGACCGATCACATTCACCGTGAAATTCAAGAAACTACCTTTGTTCATCGTGTCTTTCTCCCTTGTTCTTGATTTTTGCAAAATCTCTAATTTTTTTACTATTTACCAAAACCCAAACCAATGCCTTGAAGTGAGAGAAGTCAAAAAACCAAAAAAAAGATTTACCGTTGCTGCTACTGATCGCTGCTGTCCAACACCCACTTCATTTTTCAGTTCGAAGGCCAAGATTTTCTACTTTTCAGTTACACAAGAAGGAAAGAAGAAACATTTATTGGTTTTCTGTAATTGAATGTTCAGAAGAAAAGGGATTTTCTTACGCTTATTCTTGGGATGAAGCCATGGTTAATGAGAAGCGTGTAAGCGTCTGTAGCTTGGAGTGAAAGAGTTGAGTGGAAGTGAGAAGCTGGTAGTATGGAGGGGAAGAAAGGAAATGGAAGTGGGGTTGAATTGGGTGGCCAGATGAGGAAGAGAAAGAGACAATTAGGTGAAGAAGAAGAAAATTCTCAAGTAGTCGTGCCTAATAAAGTTGTTGGGGATATGGGTTTTGAAGGTGAAGGGATTCATGTATGGTTCGGCGAAGGGAATTCAGATGTTTTCAGGTGGTTTGATGGAGTTGGCGGAGCCAATGTAGGTCAAAGTTTGCAACTTTGGCCTGGTGAAAATGCATTTGGGAATCGTGCAGAATGCAGCAACAATGGCGTGTTAGGTCTTGGTGGGGAAGGAACTCAAGCCCTATTTACTGATGGAATTCATGGGTTTGGTGGCGAAAATCGAGGGGTTGTCGTTGGGGCTAGCGGTGAAGGAATGCAAGATATCAGCATTGGTGGTGAAGGGTTGAAGGACCTATTTTGTGAATGTGAAAATTCCGCAATGGGTTCTAACAACCCAGGGATTTCTTGTATGTTCGGTGGGGTTTCTGGTGGGAATGAGGGTTTGAATTTTAGTAGTGAAGGGGTTCAGTGCTGGTGTGGTGAAGAGGGATGTGCTAGTATTGATGGTAAAGGAATTGAGGGTTTGTTTGGTGATATTACATTTGCCAATACTGGTGGTGAAGGAGTTGAAAGTAGGTCCACTGAGAAAGGAGAGGAAAATGGTGTTAGTGATGAGGAGAAGGGGATAAAGGGCAAGTTAGGCAGGCCAAAGGGATCAACGAATAGGAAAAAAGCTAATGGTGTTGAAGCTGTCAATCAAGCTTCAAGTGAAGTTGGTGCTGATACTGATAACTTTGGAGATGATATTGTTCTTCTTAAACCCAGGAGAGGAAGGCCCAAAGGTTCGAAAACTAAGAAGAAAAATTCTCAAGAGGAAGTGAATCAGGACTTATCCGACAAGTTTATGATTAATGATGATGCTGGTGTTGGGGTTGTTGCTCCAATGAGTTGGAAAAATGAGAAGATTGCTGCTGTGGGAAATGAAGAAAGGAACATATTGGATGAAGCCACTGGTGAGAATGGAAGAGGAAATGAGAGTACCTGTGAGAGCATGAGTGATCAGGCTCCAAAGAACGAGAACACGATCATTCGTGCTGGGGAAAGTAATGAAGGGTTAGGCAGAGATGGGATTTTGTGGCAAAAGCATGTGCAGAACTGGGTAAAGGGTTCCACGAATAAGAACGATGATGGCAAAAGTCCAGAAATTTCTGGTCAAGTACAGGGCAACAATGATATTGGCCTATTAAGTGTTGCTCTTCCAGCATCGAACAATGAAAGATTGGCTCTTGAAGGTATGAAGGAGAAAGCAATGCTTTTTGAGGGTGATGATGGAAAAGAGTCTGCCACACCAAAGAGCCGGCGGGGCAGACCAAAGGGTTCAAAGAATAAGAAGAAAAAGAAGCTTGAAGATGCTAATCCAGAAACAGCTGTTGGAATGGAGTTTGGTAACGATAGGACAGTTGGGCCTTTGGGCTTGGAGAATGAAGGCGAACACCATGAAATAATACATAAAGAAACTGCTGGTAGTATAGAGGGAAGTGAGATCGTTATGCCAACAGTTTGCAAGAACAAACATATAAATCTTGCGGATAACGGTCGGGGATTCCTTTTTGCCATTCTTGGAGGTAATGGCAATGGTGGTAAGAAAGCAATGGCTGGTGAACGTGGTGCTGGAATTGAAGAGGCAAACAAAAGTATGAAGTCTGATTGCGAGAGTGACCAACCAAAGATTTTTGGAAACATGAAGGCTAACCTTGCTGGTGATAGCCAGGGATTTCCTGGCAAGCTTACTCTTTCAGGTGGGGATCTCAACTTACAGGGTGGGATTGCAACCAGTGGTAATAGACGTGGTCGACCAAAGGGTTCAAAAAATAAGAAAAAAAAACTTGCAGATAATCATCTGCCATTGCTTAATGCAGGTGTGGGTCACAATCTTGGTGCTGAGAACATCACTGAATTGATTGATATCATGAAGCCTGAGGATAGATACAGTGATGGACCAAAGATTTCAGAGAGTGAGAAGATAAGACTTGCGGGTGATAGTCTGGAATCACCTGGAAAAATGGTGGATTGCAATGATGGCCCTGTGAACAGCATTAGATCAACTGGTTTAGGAAATGGGATGAATACTCTTTTCATGGGGGAGAATACATTACGTGGCAGTGTTGTGATCAGTATTAATGGAGAACGGAATGAGATGGTCAAGCCAAAAGATAGGCGTGGTCGACCAAAGGGTTCAAAGAATAAAACGAAAATTGGTATTGCTAAAAGAGTTGGATGCCTAGGTGCATATAGGATTTGCAAGCGGGGCCGGCCTAAGGGTTCAAAGAACAAGCAGGAAAATCATCCAAGTGATGGAGGTGAGAAACCCAATGGAGAAACTGGGGAGCAGAAAAATGCTGAGGGCATCTTCTGCTTGTCAGGTTGTGAGAATGATGAGAGTATTATTTTGACTGAGAAAGAGAAAAACGTGGCTACTGAAGCCTCTCGTGGCGATGAAGTAAGGCAGATGAATGCTGAGCCAAAGAAGAAGCGAGGTCGACCGAAAGGTTGGAGGAAAAATAAGACTAATACTATTTCTGATGCACAGAACCAACTATTACAGCTGAAGGAAAAAACCCAACAGCTTCTTCAAAGAGAAATAATAACTGATCAACCAACAGGTGGTTTGAACAACACTTTCAAAAAGCGTAGAGGGAGGCCCAAGAAGTTGAGTAACCAGCTAGAAAACTTAGAATCATTGGTAAATTCTAAATCTTATCTCATATCATAGTGCTTATTTTCAGCAGACTTATTAATTTTGATTCCATGATCAGGTGAAAGTTTGAAATTACTGATAGTTTAATAAAGCTGTCAAAATTTGATCAACAAAATATTTTTAATTACATATGGCAACCTCAGATGATCCAACTGTTTTAGTGAATATTGCAGTGAATTTCTTTTCATTGCTTTGCCTATTTTGAGTGTATTTTTGAGACAAACTGTCATGCAATGCCTTTGAAACATAGAACATTACTTATGTCTGGTGCTGAATCTCATTCGTTAATGTAATGCCAAATATTTACTGCTGCTTTTGGTGGATGTCAAGCCAGCTATATGTTTTGATCTTTATTTGAAATGCTTGAAACTAATTTTAAAGATGAAAGGAACTTCTGCCCATGCTACTTGTGGAAGAGGGAAAGACTGAAAATGGACTGCCTTGGATGATTTGCTCCCTTCCTTTTGTTTAATCATTGATGATAAATTTCCAATTTTGAGTATTCTGCTTGTGATATTAAGAAGCAGATTCTTGATCCTTGATTTTGCTTCTCTCTCTCATCTCATTTTTTATTTTTGCATTTAAATATTGAAGCAACAGTTTTTTAGACTATTCTAACTTCAATTATCCATTAGGACACTACTGAGAGCAAAAGCGTACATAGGAGTCTGATGTGCCACCAGTGTTTGAGGAGTGATAAGAATGTTGTTATTTGTTCCAACTGCAGAAGGAAACGCTATTGCTATGATTGCCTGGCAAAGTGGTAAATCTTTTTGCAGACTTGTTTTCTTCATGGAAATTGTAGTTGAAAAATTCTGGTTTTTGAACCTGGGTTCTTATTAATGCAAACAATGATTCAATAGTAGGATTGTTCCATGTAATTTGAACTTTGAAGGTCACAAGTTTAGACCACTGAAACTGCCTCCTCATAATGCAAGGGGAAAGGCATCTACATTTATCTTCCCTAGGGTCTACATTTGCAAGAAATTTTGTAGACCATGACACCACGTTTTTGGGTGGGGTTTTACTGTCTTCGGAAGTTCTAGTTCCTCTAGTTCAAAACAGTAACTTCTGGTTCAATTGGTAAAGGAAATTATACTTGGTTGTTAGAATTTAAAAGTAACTTACAGTTTTTCTACTTCATAAGGAAATTAGTTATAAAGCAATTAGTTGATGTCTTATTTGCTTCAGCATGGAGTATGGACTTAATTCTCAAATTAATATTAGGTACCCAGAGAAAACTTGGGAGCAGATAGAGATTGCATGCCCATTTTGCCGTGGTAATTGTAACTGCAGATTATGCCTGAAGGAAGATGCAACTATACCGGTGTGTGTGGCTCATGTCCTTTTTTGTTTACCATGTCTTTTTTTGTAAGCTATGCATGTATCTCCTTGTCATGGCCATTTGTGAAAGTACATCGTTTTGACAGGCTAGGAATAGTGATGCTGATAAACATGCCAAATTGCAAAATTATCTTTATTTGCTTCACAAGACTTTACCTCTTTTGAGGCATATTCAGCAGGAGCAGAGCTCTGAATTGGAAGTGGAGGCAAGGATACACGGTATTGATGCATTTGTGAATCTACATTATTTTGGTTCTTTATTAATTCACTCTCTAAATACTCACCTTCTTATCTGTTCCTCTTTTTTTATAGGCATCCAGTTGACAGAAGAGGATGTATCAAAAGCCTTACTTGATGATGATGATCGATTGTATTGGTACTATCTCTTTCTTGCTTATTTTAAGAAGTGAAATTTCAGCTATTTGATAGTTGATCTTCTTGCTAGCCCTTTTTCTATGATTTTGTTTGCATTGTTAGAAATTGTTCAAAGAGTTAGTTGTTAAACCAAGTGTTTTACTTGGTATCTTGATTTTGTTGTACTTTGTCATTTCTAATTTGTAAAGATAGATGGTTTGTAAATGCTTCTACAGCTTAAAAAGCTCGGCAACATTTTAGGCATGTGAATGAACCTTTGTTTTGGACATTGGAGGTTCACCTCATGATGTTTAATAGTGTGAAAATTTGGATATGACAATGGTTTTATGTAATCGTGAATAGCATCATTTTCCCTTTTGATTTTAGAAATTATGCCATCTGTTTTCCTAAATGGCCAATAATATTCTCCAAAAAGCATTTATCTGCCAATTATTTTACAGTTTTTAACAATTAAATTATTGTTTTTCAACAGCGACAATTGCAACACGTCCATTGTTAATTTTCATAGAAGCTGCGACAATCCTGGTTGTAGTTACGATCTCTGTCTTACTTGTTGTTGGGAAATCAGAGGAGGAGTTCAGTGCAGAGGTAATGGAGCCGAATCTTTGCTTCAATTTGTTGAAAGAGGAAATGGTCAAGATACATATTTGGATGACCAGACAAACGTAAATAGAAAAAGATTTTGTTGGGAGGCACAATTATGGAATGTTGAAAATAAGTGTACCTTTTCGTATGACTCTCTTGATTGGAAAGCACAGGCAGATGGGCAGATTCCATGCCCTCCAAAGTCACGGGGTGGTTGTGGTACTGGGATGTTTGTGCTGAGACGTATATTTGAAGCTAATATGGTTAAAGACTTAATTAAGAGTATAGAGGAACTTACTGTTCAATATAAGCCATTTGATATTGATTGTTTTCAAGGATGTTATTTGTGCCGTCCTTTCAGTTCTACTGACTGCAGAATGAAAGATTTTGAAGTGAGGAAGGCAGCAAATAGGGAGAAAAGTGATGATAATTTTCTTTACTGTCCAAATGCTCTTCAACTGCATGAAAATGAAATTGAGCATTTTCAACTACACTGGATGAGAGGTGAACCTGTTATCGTTAGAAATGTACTCGAAAAAACTTCTGGTTTGAGTTGGGAACCAATGGTCATGTGGAGGGCTCTTAGAGGTGCACAAAAAATTTTAAAAGAAGAAGCACAAAGGGTTACAGCCATTGATTGCTTAGACTGGTGTGAGGTAAATTTGCTGCTTCATGATGATTGCTTTTGCTTTTTAATGAAATTGATTCCTTGGGGATGATGTGGTATTAGTTACTTGACTTTTGATGCTTTCCATTTTATATTGCTGCATATTCCACATTTTATACACGCATTTTCTTGTACAAACTTATGACTTCCCATAAAATGAATTACAAACAAAAGAAAAATTTGTCCTCTAGTAGATCTTACTTGAAGATTTTCTAGAGTTAACCGGGACTATGATTAGATTCAGATTAGCAGTGATATATTTCTTTAAAGAATCTGTTGGAGAAATTATAAATCTCTGAAATAATAGATAGGAGTATCAAAAATAGAGCAACATCCATTAATGGAGTAGTTCTACAAGGCTTGTTCTACGGCAATGACCCTCAGCTTACACTGCAGTTGCTTGTTTTATTGCATCTAATTGAATATAACTTGAAAAAAGACTTGAGCAACTGCTTATTAAAGAAAAACTTTCTGAGATATTTTTCTTCTTGCCTTGTCATTTCTAAATTTGCATGAGTTATCGGAATGGAGCTTGTGCATAATTATTGTGTTTCTCTGAAAGTGAAGTGGATTTCTTCACTTGTAAGATTGAAAGATATTCATCCATAAGTTATTACTACAGATGTATCATTTATCATTTTCATTAATCAAGCCAAGCCATTAGTTTCTTGTTTCTCTTCTTTTTTTTTTAAAAAAAATTCTCATGTCTACATGGTACTTCACTTTGTCTGCCTCTACTATTTACTTGAAATGCATAAAAATTTATTTCCATACCAGCTGTTATATTGAACGTGGCATTTAATGGATCTGTTCCTCAATGAAAAGTTTTGCATCTTTCTTCAGCTTTACTATCTCGCTTTACATGTGCATGCAGTTGACTCATATTTCAAGCTTAAAAAATTAATAACTTGTGGAATAAAATATGCCCTTTGTGGTGCTACAGGTTGAAATTAATATCTTCCAGTTTTTCAAGGGTTATTTAGAGGGTCGAGGGTATAGGAATGGATGGCCGGAGATGCTGAAGCTGAAGGATTGGCCCCCATCAAATTCATTTGAAGAATGTTTGCCGAGGCATGGTGCTGAATTTATTTCTATGCTTCCCTTTAGTGAGTACACAAATCCAAAATCGGGTCTTCTGAATCTTGCTACAAAGCTTCCTGCTGTTTTGAAACCAGACTTGGGACCAAAAACATATATAGCTTATGGATCCAGGGAAGAACTTGGTAGAGGTGATTCGGTGACAAAACTACATTGTGATATATCTGATGCGGTATGCAATACTTTCTGTATGAGAACTTCTGTTCAGTATTTGTTTCCAAGGTATTGCTGCTTTTGTCTACATTTTACCATTATTCTTCTCTAAGATGAATTCAACATTTTCTTAACAAAGTAATGTTCTTTATCAGATCAAAATATGTAAAAGTATTTCCTGTTTGACATGTTTTAAACATGTTTCTAGTTGTTACTTTGTCTTTTGACTACCAACATCTTTGGTTGGTTGGAGTAAATGTGATGAGTTTGATGTCATTCCACTCTCATGGCCAAAATGGTGCTTCTCATATTTCTTGGTTCCTATGACGTGCTTCAGCATGTAAAGAACTCCGTTTCCCAAGCCTCTCCTTTTTGGATGCATAAAATTTAATCCTCTCATATGAGTGACGAAGGAAATTATGCTGATTGATTAGTTGCTCCCTTAGGTATACTTTAGAGTGAGCGTCTAAACTAGCATCATTTGGTTGCAAGATGTAAATAAGGTATATAGGTGATTGATCATCAATTTACTAGGCCAGTAATGCTACATATTTCTTGTCTGATGCATTTTTACCTGCTTTAGATGTGCATCTAAATGCATAAACCTTGATTTTTTTGTTGCTCGTTTTCTTAGGTTGCAGCATCTAGCCATCACATATATCCACCATAATTAACATGCATCTTCATGATGCTTTCAGGACTCTTTCCAAGGTGTTTGTTGCTTCCTGTAAATTCAGCATGTTGTTAATTTTCTTGGGGGATGCTTATTGTCTTGACTTCAATCATCGCAAGAAGATTTTCTGCATGATACAAATCATCAAATCCTAGAAAAAATTGAGTCCAAGTAAACCTAATGTTGAAATGAAAATAGATGGTGGATTTTTGAATCATAGGCACAAATCCATGAACAAACAATGGGAAAGACTAAAGAGGTGGTTCCTTAGGAGGAGTTTCAGTTGATATCTGCGTGATTACGATCACACAGCCACAGCCATGCTTGAGTGCTTACTTTCTTTTGTTTCTTCTTCCTTTGTCATTGTTTTTGAATCTTTTTTCAGGTTAATGTACTCACTCACATGACTGAAGTGAAGATTCCAGCTTGGCGAAGAAAAATTATCGACAAACTACAGAAGGAATATGAAGATGAAGATTTGCATCAATATTCTCAAAATAAGGTCGGCACAGAGAGCGAGGCATCACAACAAAGGTTGTGCATGCAGGAAATGAAACAGGTCGAAGAACAAAGCCAGTCCCAAGATTTGGGTACTGAGGGATCTTGTACAACTCAGCTTCTAACGAAATGTTCTACTTTAACAAAAGTTACGACAACTGAAAATGCCAATGAGCAGCTGGATGGAAACTTGAAACCAAGGGAATTGGAAGGATATTCATCAAAAGTTGGTGACCATGTTGACAATGATTCATTACCTTATACCACGCATACTAGCACATATAATGGACATCTTACAGATGAAATTTTGGACGTGAAGGTGGAACAAGACAACTCTCACTCTTTCTGTCATCAACATGATAAAGGCACTGACTGCCGTGTTATAACAGAGGAACTAAATGATTTGGAAATAATTGATTTGAATAAAAAAATAACCAGGACATCTCTTCGAAACAATCATGCTGCAAACATTCAATATGGAGGTGCTGTTTGGGACATTTTCCGTAGGGAGGATGTACCGAAGTTAATCGAGTACTTGAAGAAGCATCAGAAGGAGTTTCGTCATATCAGTAATCTTCCAGTGAATTCTGTGCGTATCTTGCCTAGGAATTCCAGTAATATTATTATTGTAAGTTTCATCGATTGTAGCTCATTTGCTGCTATTGCTTCAGGTTATTCATCCTATTCATGACCAGACTTTTTACCTTACCGAGAGACATAAAAGACAGTTGAAGGAGGAGTTCAGTAAGTATTTATTTCTCCCAATATAAAATTCTAATTGTACGAAAATTTCCATATGAATGCATAATCATGAGTGCTTCCTCAGATATTGAACCTTGGACATTTGACCAACACCTTGGTGAGGCTGTTTTCATTCCAGCTGGGTGTCCACATCAAGTGAGAAATAGAAAGGTCGGTTTTCTCATGTCATCTATTTTATGATCAGTTTACCTTTTCTTTTCTTCTTGTTCTCATGATCTGGTTTGGGTTTGCCACTGGCTTTCCAAAGTTTAACTAAACATGATTATAACATGACCACGAAGTTTGCCATGTTAGTAGAAGAAGCTTCCAGGGAATTCATGAATATGGTGTGAAACAGCATGCTGTTGGTCCCATTATAATTTATAGACTATCAAAAACAATAAATGTTTGCTTCTTGATGTCTAACTTGCATTATAAACTAGAAAGCCACAATTTAAAACTAGTGGCAAGTGCCTACACTAGTAGATCAAGCCAAGATCATAACCACAAGCCTTAAGGTCACATACTATCTTTCTGGCTTATTAGAACAGCAGTAAACCTTTTAATCTGGATTTTTTTTACTTAATGATCCTATTAAGATTATCTAACCTTCTCTCCTCCTTCCAGTCTTGCATAAAAGTGGCCCTTGATTTTGTATCCCCTGACAATGTTCAAGAGTGCATTCGGTTGACCGAAGAGTTTCGCATGCTTCCAAAAGGTCATAGAGCTAAAGAAGATAAATTGGAGGTACGCAATATGTTTCCTACTTGCTGCATAATCTAAAAAATTTGGCATTCAAATTAAGTTTTGGTTTTTCTACGTATAATTATTAGAAAAGCTTAGAGGAGATTTCCAGAAAATGAAACATTGATGTGAGCTTGATTGTATTTTTGCGCTTAATCATTCCTTGATGGTTGTACTGTTAGAACAGTTATAATTTCACATGCTCTCTTTTCAGTTTACCATCTTGGAGTGGGCTCACTAGTGCTTTTTACTGAAGATATTGATTTGCATTTCTTGTTTAGTTTTGCATGCAAAAGATTTAATTAATCAGTTTTTTCTCTTATTTATTTATTTAGGTAAAAAAGATGGCACTATATGCTGCAAGTGCTGCTGTTAGCGAAGCGAAATATCTGACAGCTCAACTCCAGTAAGACAATTTCTCTTGATCTCATTACTCTCTAAATGATTAAGAATATGCTATTCCTTAGAGGTGATTTCAACTTGGTGTTTCAATATGAAAATATTGAGTGTGATTAGAATGTTTCTGGCTGCTAAAATTGATGGAAGGAAGAAAACTAGGCTAGTGCAACTGATCATCTCGATTAATCCTTAAGACTGCTGATTAGGGAATTGTACAGGAAAGACACGATTTGAAAATCATCATGATAGCTTTAGCATTCCAAGTTTAGCATAACGGTCACAGTGCAAGTGAGTTTTTCTTTTAAGAATCATATGGTGGAAGTTGTGATATTCTTGGTCCAAAGCAGGACACCGGTGTTATGTCTTAGTTTTGGAGTGAATACTCTTCAATCATGTACCACTTCTTACATCTTATGAGAATTACATCTGAGGAGCCTGCTTTGATATTGTAAAATAAGAGAGTATTGTAGAAAAAATGTGTATTTTGTATTGATCATTAGCTAGGTTTATATACAAGTTATTCAATTATACAAAAAGGAAATAATACTAATACTAATCCTTAAGATTTCTCACATGATTGATTCTAGAATCTTATTACTAAAATCAATGCCCTAATCTAAGCATACTTACAAATACAATTCGTAACACTCCCCCCCAAGTTGGAGCATAGATATTGATCATGCTCAACTTGTTGCAAATATAGTTAATCTGTATCCTATTGAGTGCTTTGATGAAAATGTCTCCTAATTGGTCATCAATCTTCACAGAGCCTGTAGAAATCAAGTTTTGCTATAGTTTTTCCTGTATGAAATGACAATTGATCTTGATGTGTTTAGTTCGTTCATGGAACACTGGATTTGAAGCAATATGAAGGGCAGCTTGGTTATCACAACATAATTTTGTTGGTATTGTCATTTGGAATCTGAGTTCACCTAAGAATTGATGAATCCACATAACTTCACAAACTGTTTGTGCCATTGCTCAATATTCTGATTCCGATCTTGATATTACATTTTGTTTCTTGCTTTTCTATGAGACCAAGTTACCTCCTAAGAAAATGCAAAAACCCTTGTTGACCTCCTATTGACTTTAGAGCTAGCTCAATCTGCATCAGAGAAACATTCAATATTGGCATGTCCATGATTCTTATATAGAATTCCACGTCTAGGGGCTCCTTTCAAGTAGCACAAAATCTGCTCTAATGCTGTCTAATGTTTGCTTCTTGGTGAAGATATAAAATGATTAACCACACCGACAAAGTGAGAAATATTAGATCAAGTAAGAGTAAGATAATTCAATTTCCTAACTAATCGTCTGTATTTCTCTAGATTAGAAAACAATTCTCCATCATCTTTGGTTTGATCAGAAAGCAATTCTCCATAATCTTTGAAAAGATGCAGATTAGGAGTCATTGATGTGGTAGATGGTTTAATGTCTAACTTTCTTGATTTAGTGAGAAGATCCAAAAAATACTTCCTTTGAGAAAGGAAGATTCCTTTCTTACTTCTAGTGACCTCAATCCCTAAGAAGTATTTCAACACACCTAAATCCTTCATCTGAAACTGTGTATGCAAAAATGACTTGAGAGAAGCAATGCTTGCTTTGTCACTACCAGTAATGACAATATCATCAACGTATACAACCAGAAGAATTATACTAGAGTCAGATCCTTTATAGAAAACAAAATGATCACAAGAACTCTTTACCATCCCAAATCGTTTGATGACTTCACTAAACTTGTCATACCAAGCTCGTGGACTCTATTTCAACCAATACAAAGATTTACGAAGTCGGGTGGTTGCTCCATGTAAACTTCTTCTTCAAATTATCATGTAGAAATGTATTCTTGATATCTAACTGATGGAGAGACCAATCATGAGTAGCTACCAAAGAAATGAATAAGCGAACAACGATCATTTCAGCAACCAAAGAAAAAGTATCAGAGTAGTCAATGCCATAGGTTTGGGTGTAGCCCTTGACAACAAGTTGAGCTTTTAAGCTAGAAACGGTACCATCGGGATTGATTTTGACTGTAAAGACCCATATGCAGCCGACAACTTGTTTACTTGCAGGTAAGTCTACCAAAGTTCAAGTACAATTAGCATCTAAAACATTAATTTCTTATGTCATTACCTGTTATATAGTTTGCAGCACCGGAATCAATGATCCAATTAATCGAGGTGGATAAAAGACGTGTATTTTGGTTACCTGGCTCAACAGGAGCAGAAGTAGAAGTGGATGAATGCTTCATTGCTTGTTGATAATTGAGTGAATTTGGCAAACTCATCTACGGAAATCAAAACAAAGTTGTCAGCATGGTTAAAAGAAGCAACATTCATTGAGGGATGCCAAGCTGATAGAGTTTGTAACTTCTTACAAGCCCGTTTGGTATGTTCAACTTCACGACAATAGTAACAAATCATCTCATTTTTGTCATGATTAACATTACCATACCCAAATCTACTATACTATTGCCCATGTTGAAACCCACTTGTCTGACTAACAAGCGCTCTATTTTGAGCTGGTGGAGCTAAGGCAGCTTTTGTATGAAGTACACGAGCAAATGTCTCATTTAAAGAGGGGATCTTAGAACTACAGAGAATTTGAGATTAAGTGATGTCAAACTCTGATGGCAATCCAATCAAAAAGCTCATAATAACCATCTTCTCAAGATTAGCATGTTGAATTTTAACATTTGGACTAAAGGGCATTAGGGTTTTGAGCTCCTCGTACGCCTTCTTGAACTTCGTGAAGTAGGCCGTGAGTGACTTATCATGCTTTTCAGCACGCTAGAAAGCTTTGCACACATCATAGGTCCGAGTAATAGTACCCTTCCCAGAATACAGAAACTCAATATAATCCAATAATTCTTTAATAATATTGCAGTGACTGGTCAAATTGATTACCTCAGTGGAAATACAATTACAGATTTGTAAGAACAAGCGAGCATCCTCACGCTTCCATTCTAGATATTGATCCTCTTCCTTGCTAGTATCAACTCCCTCAATCGTAGTGGCAATTGGTGGTTCATAAGTCGTATGCTTATCTTTGTGAATGCTCAAGAGATATATTCAGACAACCTTATCCCAATCATAATAGTTGCCTTCATGCAGCTTTTCATGATTAAACTTTGTCAGAATGGGAACTATATCTGTTACTATAATTTTGTTTACTGCCATTTTTTTTTTTCAAAATTAACTTGGGATTTAGCAGAATTGAGAACAAGTTGGGTAGAAAGGATGTAGATAGCCGGAGGAGGCTAGAAATAAAATCAAAGCTCTGATGGATAATCCACGCACCCACATGCACCAGCACATAAGAGAGAAGCCGAGAAGAAAGACAACGCATGAGACTCATGCACACTTCTGATCACCAGAATCTAGGTAACCATCAATCGGCTCGTGACGGTTCTAGCTGGGTAGGTGGTGAGAACAGAAGGTCACTCAACTAGGGTGACCAAGGAAAATTGAAACCTGCTGAAAAAACCAACACTGCTCACACTAAGGCAGTAACTACTCACTGGGCAGAAAAATGAAAATCTAATTTCCTAAGCTTTGAAGGCTTTGATACCATGTAAAATAAGAGAATATTGTAGAAAAAATGTGTATTTTGTATTGATCATTAGCTAAGTTTATATGCAAGTTATTCAATCATACAAAAAGGAAATAATATTAATACTAACCCCTAGGATTTCTCACATGATTGACTAATCCCTAATATTTCTCATGTGATTGATTCTAGAATCCTATTGCTAAAATCAAGGCCCTAATCTAAGTATATTTAAATACAATCTGTAACTGATATCAAGAAGTTACTTTTATAGCTTCAAGGAAATTTCCGGTATTGCTTGTTGAGTGTGGCGAGGTGGTTGTTTTGCAGAGAGAGCTTCATGCGCACATGGGTTGTGAAGTGGTAGGTGTTTGGTTTCTGGGTTACGCAGCAGAATAGATAAGCTGCCTGCTGAGGTCCTAATGTACATGGTCTGATTTTTTCAATACATTCGAGTATCAAATATACTGCAAATTGTTTTTGAGAGAACTAGTACAACAATTAAACATCAACTATGCTTATTACAGATGGTAAGGAATTGGTCTTTCCTGACGAAGCGATAGATGAAGCTGTCAATAATTAACATGTTAATAGATCTTTTTAAAATTGCCAATACAACACACATCCTAGATCAAGTAAATGACTTTCTAACATCTAAATTGACATTATTTATAACTTGTCAGAAGTTGCGTGCTCGCTCTCTCTTGCATCTTAGTTTTACAGGCAGCATCCCTCAGAAACTGCATCTCAGTTCATTAAATTTGTGAAGTTTGGTTTAGTAATTGTTAGTTGTTTTATATACTTCGATGATATTTTATTGAAGCTCGATAGTTTTTTCATGACACAGATCTCAAAATGGCAAAATGCAAGTTGACCAAGGGAATGTGTTGTAATTGTAAATGAAAATGTTGTAATGTATATAGTAGCAGAGCAGTATATGGTTACAATATATGGTAGTTGAAAAGGAAGATGAAGATTGCTCACTGCCTAATTGTATAATGACCCCTCATCTTTCATTTTGTTATGTAGTGTAAAACTAGTCTCATAGTTTGAAGTTTTATCATATATCAAAAGAAAATCTTTTGATACTCTGAGACTTGTTTTATGGATGGAGGTGTCACCAGTCGAGCTCTGCACTTTTAATAAGATCTGTGTGGCGTTCCTGTAGGCTACTACCTATACAAGTCAGCTCTCGAATCTTATTAATATGTTCATGGATCAAGATAAGGATGACACTAGAGTATCCATTGTATCAAAATCCTGATTTAATGAGCTTATTGTACTGTATGAGTGTTGCTCATGAGAAAAACACATTAAGATTAAATAGAATACAATTACTTCTTTTATTAATTGATAGAATTGATGTATGGATTTGATTATCATGTTTCATATGCAAGTAAAAGAAATATCCTGCATAAAAGATTAATTATTTAATATCTAATTTCAAATATACATATTAGTATTAATTATTTAATCTATTATTATTAATGAAGAAAATGAACCAAACACATAGAGAATAGATGAGAGGATTGGATCAGACATTAGCGTTGTACTTAACAAATAGAAAGCAACACCTCTAATGTTTTCCTTTACATTATTATGTTCTTTACTTATACATCATTGTTTAATCCAATTTTATAAACATAACAGATTCTTTTACAAAAATAACAAATCAATATTAAATCTGAAAATAAACTATGTTAAAACTAAAGACGTTATTTTTTATAAAAATATTTAAAATCTATTATTTTTATAATTTTTCAAAAAATAATATTTTCTTAAAATTGTTTTTATTTTTAAGTGAAGAGGAATTAATATTAATTTCTAAATTTATAATTAATTTTTAATTAATAATAGAATATGTAAATGTGACTTCACACAATAAGTAACACTATTAAATAAAATTCATAAATAGATTAATTCCCTTAATTTTTACTAAAAATTATTGATTAATATTGTTTATTGATGTTAATAATCATTGATTGATTGATGATTAATGATAGTTGATAATGATCATACAAATATATAAAATTAATGCATATTAATTTATGATCAATCTAGTAAGAAATATTATTTGATTAATTAATATTATTTTTTTTTATCAAGTTTCAAACTTCTAGTTATATTTAACAAACAATAGCAGTTGAATAACATTTCTACTTCAAATAATCAATTTTATTAGAGGTATACAATTATTTTTAAATTTTATTTAAATTGAATGATTTATGAAAATTTTTTGTTTATTAAATAATATGTTTAAGCAAATTATATATATTTATACTTTAAATCTAATGGATATTCACATTCATAAATATATTAGAGATATAAAACTGTTCATTAATTTTTTTATATTTAATAAATTTTATACATATAAAATTACTTGATTAATTAATATTATTTTTTTAATCCTAATTATATTTAATGTCAAAATTCCTCTTGTCCCAATCTGAAAAAGAAGTGTCATCAAATAATTTTACAATGGGAAATGCTGCAAAAAATTATGGAAAAAAAAATCATATTTTACCATTATTCATTATCAATTAAAAAGATTATAATAATTACTATATTCACAGTATTATTATTAATATTTATTGTAAAAAATAAAATTCAAAGTTACATTGCATAATTTTTAATATTGAGAATAATATATATATTATTTGAACATATTTATTAAATTATTATTCATTAATAAGTTCAAATATTAGGTTTGAAGCAAGATTTAAACTATTATTTAAGCAAATAAAATGAAGGAAATGAATATGTTTCTTATCTTTAATAATAAATTATTCATATTATATTTATATAGCAATAAGTGAGAAATACATTTTTTTGAACCATTTAATTTCATTAAACTAATGCAAAAAAGTACAGATTGAAGATTTGGATTTTTTAATAATAATTTCCTCTTAATTTGCAGCTTTTCTATTTAATCTTCAAATTAGCATTTTCTTTTTTTTTTTTCAGCCACCATCTATGGCTTTCATTATTATGCCATTCCTATATTGTTGCCATGGTTTTCTATTAATAAATCATCTTCCTATTTTATAAATTACTTGTCTTGTTTTGCTTTTCATCATTATAAGTTTCATTTTAGAATTTGCTGTGAAGTCTTTTTTAATATTATTTTTCTAATTTTTGGACTTTGATAGTACCACTTATTACTCCTCTAATTTACAATGGCTTTACCCATCCTTTTTTTTTTTTTCCTTTTTTACTTCAAACTAAATAATTTAGATTTAAAGATTTAAAAGAATTTTTATTTAAATTACTTTGTAGAATTTAGTCATTTGGAAACTGTCATTGATGACTTAAGCTTCTACCATAATTAAATTGATTTTAATTAATTTAAATAATTAAATAAATTAATTTTATATTAATTAATTTGATATTTTTATTAATTAAAAGATATTTAATATTTGAGCCATTTATTAATTTAATAGGCTTGAATTGTAAATTTAGGCCATTAATTAATTTAATAGGCTAGTTTTAATTAATTTAAAATTAAATAAATAAATTTTATTAATTTATTTAATATTTTATTAATTAAAGATTGTTTAGTAAATTAAGCCATTAGTTAAATTAATGGGCTTAATTTCCTAAAAAAATGTGATAAAACAGTTACCATATTGATTATGGAGAAAGTGCAGGAAATGTGTATGTGATAGTTATCAATATTTGAAACGACGGTTATGCTTGAAGATAAATAACAAGTGAGGGCAATGAGGAAAGGACAACGATCAACCATCAAAAACACTCTGAAACAATTTTCTTTCTAATTTTAATTTCTTTAACCATGGCTTATCTCTTTTCATTTTAAACAGTATTTCTTTCAATTTATAGCCCATTATTTTCATATTACATTCTTGTTTAGCATTATTTTCTTGAGCTTAATTCTCAATTACAAGCAAATCGGAGATCCACAATTATTTTGATCAAGAAGTCAGAAGGCACACACAGTTTGAGAATACTAAAATTCTCTAGCACACTCGCAATATAAAAATATCACGAACATATTTTTGGCACGCTTGGTGGGACCCATTGAGGATGCCTGCAAGAACCAGAAGTAATTTGGGAAAGGAAATTGAGTCCGAGTCTCAGGACTTGGGAGTGCCCGTTGTCGTAGCAGGGGTTTCAGCTTTAATGGAACAAACTCAACAAGGGGAACTTCCCCAAAAGGTAGAAGTAAAGGAAACTGCACAGGCCTCTCCAATGGTCGTGCTTTCCCCAAGAAGTGAGCAGTTTTATGCTAGGCTAATGGTCATTATAAGGAATTCTATGGAGGAAACCTTTGGGAAACTAGCCCAAGAAATTGCCGCTTCTGTGGGCGATGCTAATAAAGATCTGACTAAGTCAATTGTGGATGCAACGAAGACTATGGAAACTACCAGTAAGGCAATTGTTGCAGTGAAGGTAGAAGAGGTCGAATCCTCGAGGAGCAAATAGGCATCTAAAGAACTTGGGGGGCATGGGGAAGTCCCTCATATTAGTGTTGGTGTTGGGGATACATATCAACCACCCCGTAAGAGGGAGGAAATCTACATTACCCCAAGAGGTAAGCCTTCTGGAGGCCTCTAAACTATAGGCAGGAGTCCTAACCATAATCAATTCCAAGGATATACTAATCCTATGTCTCATCCTATCCATTATGATGATTATATTCAGAGCCTGGGGGGCAGTGTAAGGGGAAGACCATTTCCTTCGCTAAAGCCTATGCCTGTTAATGTTGACACCGTAAGGGAAGTGGTGCAGGAATTATGCGGATCGGGTCTGCGACAAATAGGACGTCCAGAGTTTCATAAACCATATCCTGATTTTGTTGATAGGGAAAATCCTTACCCTAAGGGTTATAGAATTCCTGATTTCTCCTTATTTATAGGAGAGGATGGACAATCGACTGTTGAACATATTGCTAGATTTACCATTCAGTGTAGTGAACTGGCAAATTATGAAAATTTTAACTTGTTTAAGTTACGTCTGTTTCCTAACTCTTTGACAGGGGCAGCTTTTACGTGGTTCTCAACTTTGCCCAGGAATTCCATATATACGTGGTAGGAAATGGAAAGACAGTTTCACACTCAGTTCTTTAGAACTAAGCCAGAAGTTTGTGTAGCAGAGTTGTCTAGGCTGACATAAAGGCCAGGGGAATTTGTCGATTATTTCATTGTAAGGTTCAAAAAACTAAGAAACCGGTGCAAGATTTTTTTGCCAAAAACAGAGTTTGTGAAAATGGCTCAATGTAGGCTTGACATTGAGTTGAGAAAGAAATTCCAGGGAATGAAATTTCATGATTTTTATGAAATGGCAGCCAAGGTGTCAGAATATGAGGAGTTGCTGAAGGAGGAGAATCATAGAAAAAAGGCAGCCATGGGAACTTATTGTCAAGAAGTTAACTAGAATGTGGTCGTGGCTGATTTAATATCCACTGGTTCCTGGATCTGCCTACTATTAATGAAGCCAATAGAGGAGAAGAAAAAGTCTCAACCTCACAACAATCAATATTCTTTTGATGTAGGGAAAATTGAAGAGATTTTTGATTTCCTCCTTAATGAGAAGTTTATTAAGTTACCGGCTGATCACATCATTCCTACCAAGGAGGAGCTCAATGGGAAGTCATACTGTAAGTATCACCATTCCTGGACTCATTCAACTAATACATGCTGGGGTTTTAGAAATATGTTATAGGATCGTATTGATAAGAGAATTATGAAGTTCCCTGAAAGGTTAGAAGCAATGATGGTGGAGGAAGATCCATTTCCCCCAGTAGCAACAGTGAATGCTACATCTATAGATCTCAAAAAAGTGTTGAATAAGAAAGAGACAGACAGAAAAGAAAGGGTTCCCCCTAGAACTTTCCTGAGGGCTCAATGGATGCTAAAGAAAGTTGGTGAAAGAGCTGAGGATAAGATTAGGCGATTAGAAGGTGAGCTGAAGGATCTCAGGCTGGAGGTAGAAAGGAAGAAGGCAAACACTGAGATTTACAAAAAGAGGTCAGAGCCAATGATGAGAGAATACAAGAACTACAGGAAATCTGAGTCAAGATTTCAAAAGAGCCAGCTGAGGTTTGTAATTCCCCCAGACCCAAGGGAGCAGTGGTAACTTCTTCATCATAAGAAGTTTCCCCAACCTTTAACTCGTATACAAAAGAGAAGATTCCAAAGGAAGAAACTAGCGGAGAAATATAAAGCTATAGGAATTCATAAAAAGGCAAAAAGCAAGGAGTAACAGGGAGAAGCCAAGAGGGAAATGACTGATGTACTTAGGGTAGAAGAGGGAAATCAAGGAAAAGAAATCAAACCTAAGGTGAAGTTTGGTAGGAAATCGACAGAGGATGATATAGAGTCGAGTGGCAGTAATGAAGATGCAAAAGACACATTTATGGTAGGTAACATTCCTATTCCTTTTGGTTGTGCCACTTCCTTTTTGTTATTGCCAGCTTATTTTCAAAAGCAAAAATAAAATGGGGTTGAAGAAGAAGTGAAAGTGGAGGAAGCAAGGTAAAGTGAAAAAATGTACACATCTGAGGTGACAGGAGCTAGCACATTTTCAGCTTCTAATGCAGTCAGTGGGGTCACCATTCAAGCTAGGGGTCCTGGAGAGCCTAAGCAGGTGGTACTAGAGAAGCCATCAGAGAAAATGATGAGATACATTAAGCCATTATACATTCAAGCACATCTCAATGGAAGACCAGTTTCAAGAATTTTGGTCGATAATGGATTGGCTGTCAATATAATACCTTCAAGGATGCTTCAGAACTTGAGGAAATCTGCTGATGATCTTATTTCAACTGATATTTCTATTTCAGCTTTCACAGGAGAATTAACCAGGACACTTGGGGTTTTACCTGTGAAAATAACAGTTGGAATGAGGACATCCTTGTTTGCTTTCTTTGTCATAGATTCATCTGCCAGCTACAAGGCGCTGCTTGGAAGGGATTGAATTCATGCCAACTGGTGTGTGTCATCCTCACTTCATCAATTTCTCATATTTTGGAAGGGAGATGATGTGGAAGTAATCTGGGCAGATAATAAGCCTTTTAGTGCTCAGGTAGATGAGGCTGAAGCAGTATACTATGATGCTGATCTGGGTCCTATCAAATTTGTAGGGCAAAACAAAAGGGGAAATCCTAAAGCAGTGGTAGCAATAGGTACTAGCAGCAAGTTGCAAAAGGCTATAGTTACAGCAAAATCAATGGAGATCGTGCCATATAGAAGGCCGCTTCCAAGGGTGACTATAGAGGAAATCCATGATTGATTACACTATTGAAGAAAGGGCGGCTGCTGCTACTGCCATTTTGAAAGTAACATTGCAGAATATGGAGGAAGAGGTTTTTAATAAGGAGATAGATGTTTATGGTATGGAAGCCATCCTAGAAGAGGAGCTATTTAAAGATGTAGATAAAGTACAATGGGAAGATCTTGAAGCCGAGCCATCCAGGCTAGATTGTTTTACTGGTTACAACCAAGTGCTGATTGCTGAGTGTGATATTTCAAAGATTGCCTTTAGGTGTCCAGGGGCAGTAGGCACCTGTGAATGGCTGGTAATGCCTTTTGGCCTTAAAAATCAAGGAGTATTTGAGTAAGCCTCCTGTCTTAATGCCTCCTAAGGATGGCTATCCTTTGAAGCTTTATATTTTTGCTGCTTATAACTATATAGGATGTCTGCTAGCACAAAATAACTCTGCAAGACATGAGCAGGCAATCTATTATTTAAGTAGAGTGATGAATGATACGGAAATCAGGTACACACCTATAGAGAAATTATGTCCAGCTCTTTATTTTTCCTGCACAAAGTTAAGACACTATATGATCAGAACTAAGGTATATATAGTGTCACAAATAGATTTAATCAAGTACATGTTGTCCAAACCTATGATTACAGGAAGAATTGGGAAATGGGCATTGGCATTAGTTGAGTTTACACTGGCTTACGTTCTCCAAAAGGTAGTAAAGGGTCAGGCCTTGGTAGATTTTTTAGCCAATCATCCATGTGTGGAAGTTGACAGAGAGAAACAACCTGAGTTAGGTGTCTTTCACTTGGAAAAAAGTACCTTGGACCTTAAAATTTAATAGCTAATGTACTAAGAAAGCAGTTAGGGCAGGAGTGGTTATTATTTCCCCAAGTGGAATCAAGACCACAATGTCTTTTAGTGTAAACTTTGACTGCACCAATAATCAAGCGGAATATGAGGCCCTTGTTATAGGCCTAGAGATATTGAAAGAATTAGGAGCAGAAGAAGTGAATATCATAGGAGATTCACAGTTAGTGTTGAGGTAGCTTACCGGCGAGTACAAGTGCAACAATATATTGTTGGCTCCTTATTTTACAGCTGTAATACAACTGCTAGAGGATTTTAAGGAAGTCTCTTTTAATCATATACCAAGGCAGCAAAATTGGGAAGCTAATGAGTTGGCACAAGTAGCAGCTGGGTTGGATATGTCTGAGGAGTTGATGCAACGTATGGTTCTAATAACTAAGAGAAATCATCTTTCGATTCAGGAAAGGGGAATTATATTGGAAAGCTTTCATACAGATACAGGAAATACAAAAGACTGGAAGGATGTATTGAAGAGTTACCTGCATTGCCCCAATGTGAAAGTTCCTTATATTGTAAGGGTTCAAGCTTTGCAGTATGTGTTAATTGAAGAGGATCTCTTTAGGAAGGGTTTTGATGGATTGCTCCTAAGGTTCTTGAGCTTCCTTGATACCTTGGAGGTGATGAAGCAAGTTCATGAATGAGTTTTTGGAGCACACTAATTTGGCATTAAAATGAGGTGGTTAATACGGAGACATGGCTACTACTGGCCATCCATACTAAAAGACTGCATCAATTATGCTAAAGGATGTCAA
>CANYBF011269259.1:0-11554 GCA_948192965.1 Dalechampia spathulata | reverse complement strand
TTGTATACTATGATTTATGCTATTGCATGCATCCGTATAGATGATGATAGGTTATCCCTTGTAGAGTAGTTAATGGTTTTCTGGATAGAGAGCTGTTGACTATTCTACGGGAGCATGGCATACCGGGTAGGGGTGTGACAGTGCCTTTATGAAACTCATTCATTAATAGACATTTCAATTTGGCTAGAGATTCTTGAATAAAGAGTATTACAATAATCAATGAGATAAAACTCCTACTATTAATCTAGGATGATGAATCCTTTATTGATAAATAAATACCTTCAACTACTTCATATCATATCCAACCTCCAAGTTATGAATGCCTCCTAAGGAGGAATAAAATATAGGAGTCAAAATATAGTGATCCATGGTCAAGATAACCTTGTTATCTCAAGTCTTAAGAATACTTACACTACTGATATGAGTGAGATATATTTCACAGACATAGATCAATTATCCATATGAAATCTCACTAGCAAGGTCTCTAATGAGCTTATCTTTAACTGCCCATCTATATGTTTACTTTAGACAACTCATGTCATAGTGAATGAGAATCATCCCATAAGGAGGTATATAACATATGTTGATCTTAATCGCATTAATAATATCCATTCTTATTAATACATTGATTAAGGATCATTTAGATATTAAATATTTGCATACAATAAGAATTTCATTTCATTAACTCTTTATGAATACCTGTGTACTGTTATAATATCATGAAATTTATTATTTAGTTAAAAGCGTTTCAAGCAAACTCAATAATGAATAATGTTTTTTATTGATAAAACGTTCAATATTAAATTACAATAAAAACACGATGCTCTAGAGCATACATTAACATTAAAACCAATACTTTGGATAAAAATTTAGACTTTAATCATTCAACTATAACATTGGAAGGAGGGTTTAGGGATTTTGGCTTACTGTTGGTCAAAAATATCAATGTCCACATGCCTAATTTGTAATAATTTTAACTGGTCCATTATCAATGCGCTCAATTCTTCAATTTTCATTGTCAAATTTCCAATAAAAATTGAATTGATAATTTAGGATCACAACCAAAGAACAAGATTAATTCCCTTATCAATTCATAAAAAATACTTCCGACATATTGCATTATAAATAAGAGTACAACTCATTTCCCTAATAATTTTTGATAAATTTCACTTACCCAAAGAATGCATAAAATCATAGCCTTCATGTACAATCCGATAGACCAACTATTAGAAGCTTCTTAGTCGTCATTGTCGTAGGTGCTCAACCCGTACAATGCATAAACTTTCTTTTTGCTTCTTCACTTTAAACACAATGCATGAACATGAGGTAAACCGCTTTTCTTTTTCACTTTCACCAGCTTTTACTTCAAATGCTTTGGGTCTTTAGTTTGGCTTTTCATCATGATTTGTTGCTTTGTTGCAGGTAATTAGCAAGAATGGAGATTGAATAATGACAGTCAATAATAAATGGATTCAAATGAGCAATGAAGAATGAATTGGGATTTTCTTCGCAAAATGGAGAGAGTGGGTTCAAAATAGTAAATGTGGAGATTAGGTTTCATTTGAATATGACAGAATTGGGCATGCTTTTCTTAAAACCAAAATAATGTAGATTTCTTTACCAAAATAGCATCGTTTTGCTTATCATTGAAACGATGTCATTTCACTTCAATTTTATTCATATTCAAACAACTTAGTTTTAAAGTATTTGATTATGTAATTATTGATATAATATAAAATTACATTATATGATTATATTATATGATTCTTAATAAAAAATTTTAATTTTATAAAAAATATTAAAATTATAAACAGTTTATAATTTTTACAATTTTTTCATTTTCAACTCTTTTAAAATATTAAACTTTTATTTTCTAATTAAATATAATATTTTTATAATTTTATGATTATAAAAAATATATTATTCAATTCATGTTTTTAGATAATAAAATAATTTTTTAATAATTATTTAATATCATATATTAATTTTACATTTATTAATTCTTTTACATAATTATTCAATTATATTATAATTATAAAAAATGATAAAATTGAATGAAAACTATTTCATATTTTTTAATATACTATTTATTTAACTTTTAAGCAAGAATATATATTATTACTTTTTTAATTTTAAAAATTAAAAAATATTACTATAATTTTTCCTAAATTAGTAAATCACTATATATACAAAATAAATTATAATTTTATTAATTATTATAAAATTTTAAATTCATATAATTACATAAAAATAGTGTAGGACCTCAGACGCTACAAACTCTCCCAAAACCAATTGGTGTTAGGAAATGCGCATACCCTAGCCTTATAGCGCATTCAGCACACACAAACGCCCATGGCATTCGACTGTGACTCGGCCCATGCCTCCGCCACGAGACAATTGATGCAAACACCTTGCCAACAAATAGTTTACATTTTACTAAATTTAATATTTTTAATTTTTAATTAAATATTTAATAAGTATTTATTTTTATTTTCAAATTAAATATAATATTTCTATAATTTTATAAATATAAATAAAATGTTAATTTTTTTAACATATAAATAATATTAATTTTTTTTGATAAAATGATAGAGGGGTTGACTTAGAGACGGATTTAGAAATGTAATCAATTCTATCTTTAAATAACAACAAATTTAAAGACAAAATCAATTTAATCTCTAAATAGCAACAAACTTAGAGACAAAATTGATTTTGTATCTAAATCACAAAAAAAACATAGAGAAAGAATTAATTATCTCTAAATAATAAAATAATGATGAACTTAGAGATAAAACTTATTTTATCTCTAAATAATGATGAATCCATCATACATTCTAACTTTGAATTTGTTTTGTTGGTGAATTTAATGATAAATTTCTTCATTTGTTGCCTCTTATATACGTCATCACCATTCTGTTTAAATTTCATCACTATGTAGCAATAAACTTAATTTTGTCATTACTTGTGTAGCAATTTCCTCAATTCTTATAGTGATATTCAATATATAGTAATTATAGTATGCCAATAATAAGCATTGAAATGCATTTTAAATTAGAGTTTTGCTCAATTTAGAGGATTAAAAACATATGTGATGGAAAAATATTAACTTGGACATTAATGATAAGTCATAATACCTTAGATAGATTATTCGTTTGTTGGAATTTTTATAATGTCATGTGTAAATGTGAACTAAGATAATGAATGTTGCTCAATTGGTGAAATTGGGTATGCTCTTTTGCAAGCTTGATCAGTGGAGTGTAAGATTGTTATAAAGGCTAGAAAATTTTTGTTTAAGTTTAGGATATATATGTTTGATGTGTTGGTTGTAAAATTATTGTCAAACGGTGTCACAACTGTCATTTTTGTATGCTTATCTATGATTTTATGTGTGTATGATTACCATGCTTGAATTAATTTATTTATATGGAAGATTAGGGGATTAAATGATAGATTGGTGGAATTAGTTTTAATGTTACATATTGATTGGTCTAAGATTAAATTAACACCTTGGTAAACAAGTATATATTAAGCACATTAAAGGTTGAATTAACAAAGATTATTAATTAAACCAATTTTGATAAATTAAGAAAGGAATTTAGAAAACATCATGGCTTAACATTTTAGAGTTATTGTGTGTGTGCATATAGTAAATTAATGAAGGTGTGAAATGCTAAGAATAGAAGTTTATGTATAAATGAATTAAATTTGGTTATGGGATGGAAAGTGGTATTTAAGGTTGACTTTTATCTTAAAATTGAAATAATTTGAATAGTAAAATTTAAAAGGGAAAATCAAAAGAGAAGAGGGTGTTAGAGCTAAAAATACCACATACATGGTTTTGATTGGAGAAGGGAAACAAGTGATGGTTTAAGGAATCTTTATTAAATAATTGTTAGAATTAAGGGATTACAATTAAGTTAACTCTAGAACACCTTAATCACTAAATTTTATAGATAACCTAAGTAAGAAGAAGAAGAAGTTTGATGTATTGTTAGTATATTTTGATAGTTTGAAGAGGTGTTGTCAAAGCTTTAAAGTTTAATTGTGATTAAGAATAAACAATTAGAATGGTTGTATATGTGTAAAGACTTATGTATGTAAATATATTTAGTTTTAGGCTACTAATTTCATGATTGGAATATACATGGATATATACATGTGTGCTTGGTATATATTAGGTTGTCAAATGCTTGGAATAAGGATGCGTGCATATTGAATATGATAACATTATTTCATACCAGTGATTGATAAATAGCTGACCTAGAACTAAACAAAATTCTAACATGATTGTGCATAATTGAATAACTTGAAAGGAATGTTGTCTTAACTCACATATAATTTGTATGGTGAGCTTAAGAGAATGACATTTGTTGTATACATACATGAACTTAAATTGCTATGGGTTATTGAATAGTGATGAATGAAACATGTAATTTTAGACCCAAATATACTTATTAGTAAAGGTTTAAAATTAATAAATATTGGTCATTTAATTTGTATGATATATATATATATTGCAAGATTAAAATAAGATGAGGACATGCATAAATGTATGTTAATGTATATGAAATTAAGAGCCAAAATTAATAGATGTCAAGATACTTGCATAATCTTAAAGAAAGTAAGCACCTTCATGTGCATGATAATATCAATGAGTAAAATATATATGACTTATAAATATATTTTGGACATTAATGCACCATAAATATAAAATTTCTAATTTGAATTGCATGAGCATAGACCAAAAATTGTTGCTAAAATAGAGAATAAGATTGCTTTTATATTTGCATGATAATAACTATACCTTAACTCATAAGAGATGCATAATGAATATTGTGACATTTTGAAGTAATTGGATGCACTTTTAAGTTGAATAATTGGACCGTATGACCATTTCCTTTTGACTTATTTATTTGTTGTTGAATGATGTAATTAAATTTAAGATTGAGTGCATATGCTCCTTACATAAATGTTTTAAATAGGAAATCTATGAAATTAATATATTGATAAGTTGAATTGTAATAATATGTCAAGAAAATGTATAAGATTTGAATATAAGGCTTGATAACTAGTTATTGGATAGCTTGAACTCATTTATGTACTAGTTCATAAAAGTTGTTGTGGTACACCATTAAGTTAGTAGGATTATCATAATGATTTAGCATTGTGATTTATGGTAATATTAATTTTGTTGAGCCCTTTATATATTAAATTTATGTTCACATATTAGCAATAGAAGTAATTGGCTGAAATAGAATAAAGAAGTACGCTAGTGTGAAAGTTATATAAAATGTACAAATGCATAGTTCTACGTAAGCAAAATTAATGATATAAAACATTTAAAAAATATGTAATTTGAGACCTAATAACATCATTATGTTTGACAAAATGTATACATAATTAAGGACATAAGGTTTGTCCATTTCTTTCATAAAATCAAATGCATTCAAATTGAAAATAATGTTAGTTGATTAAAAGTGCATATGCAACATAAATAAATATGCAATCCAATGTACACTTTTACTAATTAGAAGATAATCTAGTATTCTTATACCATTTAGCTGAATACATGAATTAGATTCACACTAATATTAATAAAGGGAAACATGATTTATAATTTTGAAAATAATATATATATATACACAATTAACATTAAAGTGTATATGATGTAAGCATTCATGTTATGGTTTATAAAAGAGTTTAAGTCTTAAACTATATATGTGCATAAGAAAATGATGCTTATATATAAATGTTTGCAAATATATTTGACAATATAATTGCTTAGGCATATGGATAGTTTTAAATGATATACTAATATGTTGTGGCCTATGAATATTATTCTAAATGTGAATGGAATTTAAATAGGTGATAATAAAGGGAAGTCCATTACTTCTGCATTAATAGAGGGTTAAATCAAATATAAATAGGTTTGTGCTTATAATTCAATCATTTATAATGAAAAATAAAAAGAAAATTGAATCCCTTAAACTAATTCTCATTTTTTTGAATATAATGATATATGATTCTCGTTATATATCCTTTAAACTAATTTCGCTAATATATTTTCAAAAAGTCAAAAATTAAGTGATAAATGTTTTGTGAAATCTTCTAAAATGTTAATGGATAAAAGGATTAGAGTCAATTTAATGTATTTACCAAAATAATCTAATCCTTTTTTTTATAAGGCCTATATAAAAATATGCTATTGATAAGTACAGCTAAAGTAATTACAATATTTATATCATTCATAAGTGCAACTAACTCCCCATGAGGTAATTTTATGATCTTTCATGATAAAAACACCTTTGCCTAATTAGAAATAAAAATAAATAGAAACATAGTTTTGATAAAGGGAACTTATGGATTGTACTTCTCTCCAATTTGAGTTTTACTCATATCTCGAATGAATTCAAGAATATATGCAAAGAAATTCTCATTACCAATTAGAAGTTCTAACTTCCATTAACAATTAAAAAATAAAAATAATTTTTTATGCTTTCTTTTTCATTGGATCCTTATTAAGGATTTTTAACTTAGATATGTGTCATGGTTTTAGATGAAAAAGAATTAGGATCTTTGTTTGAATCCTATCAGTTTTTAAGAAATTCTTTTTCTAATTATAAGTGCATTAAATATGCATTTTCTCTACTCTATTGCTTTAAATCCTCATAACATTTGACAATTTCAAAGAATAGTGTGAATATATGGTTTGGATCATTTGAGGTTATGATCTATGTTTACATATGAGTTAATGTGATTGAGTTTGATCACTTATTGTAATCATGCATCATGCTACCAATATTGAGTTGTTCATGTATTATCATACAATATGAGATATGGAGGAATAAAGAGGGATGAGGTTGTTATATATTTATTATTATATTTATTACTTGAATACATTGACATTACTTGAGACTCAATGCATTCCAGTAAATATATTTTAGGAACATATAATCCTGAATAGATAGATATAATCCAAAATATGTGAAGTTGGATTATTAGGGATTTAGGATAGATAAAAACTTTTAAACCATGTCAAGCTTTGGTAGGTGTGAATATAGCCACTAAACTTTCTCTAGCTAATGAAGGTGAAGGTCACTTGTGAGCAGATGTCAAAACAAGAGTTTATTAATTTTTAATATAAAAATTAATATATTATTCATATATAAAATTATTTTTCAAATAGAATTATGTCCAAATTTAATATTTAATTAAATAAAGTTTACCTAATTAATAGAATATGATTTGATTTTAAATTTAAAATAATATAAAAATTAATTATAAAAAGAAAAAGAGAAATAAAAAGCTGTCTTCATCTTAGATTTACTATATATATATATATATATATATATATATATATAAACGTCATTCCTCTCTCTTAACTTAACACACCAGTCTCTTTACTCTTGCTGAAACAAACAAGAATAATATGTATCTGCCGCCCCCCCTTCTGATCTTCTTCTTTCACACTCTACCACTTCTCCTACTCTCCACATTCACTTCATTCGTCACTTCCCACACCCCCACCACCGCCACAACAACCGCACAGCCACCAGCAACATCTATCGGCGAATGGCGATCTGCACACGCGACCTACTATGCAGCGTCCGATCCGAGAGATTCCGTAGGCGGAGCGTGCGGATACGGAGACTTGAAAAGTGCAGGCTACGGAATGGCAACTGTTGGACTTAGCGAGACATTGTTCGAAAGGGGTCAGATCTGCGGCGCGTGTTTCGAGTTGCGGTGCGTTGAGGATTTACGGTGGTGTATACCTGGAACTTCTGTTATCGTCACTGCCACTAATTTTTGTGCTCCGAATTATGGTTTTCCAGCTGACGGCGGCGGCCATTGTAACCCTCCCAACCAACATTTTGTTTTGCCTATTGAATCTTACGAGAAGATCGCTATTTGGAAAGCCGGTAATATGCCTGTTCAGTACCGCAGGTAAAGTTCATATTTTTCATTTAATAATAATAATACTAATAATAAACTGTAAGATGTAATAGTACTAGCTTATTCCATTTTATATAACTCGCAAAGAATTTAGTTTGTCGTACTGTATGAACCGCTGGATTAAATGAACGTTTTTTGGGATCCAACGGTGGATATGATTTAGAGCTTTATTATATGATTATTATAGAACAGCATTTACTTCTATAGGGAAATATGTTCCCATTTATTTTGTGGCCCATCCGCTTGTTTTATGATTAGCCGAAGGAAAATGAAAAGTAAAGACAAAGATGAAAGTGGCAGACAACCCATTAAAGGAGTCCCAAACAATGCATCAAAAGAAGTAAAGGTTTAAAATTTCAATGAATGATTAAAGCAATTTGCTTGCTTTTACACATATTTCCTTGGTGAAATGAACTTGTTCTTGGATGAAAAGATTAAGAGCCTTGTTCAATATTCCCAAAGTTCAAAAAGTTAGAATTAGTGTCCATTTGGTCGAACAACGTTAGAATTTGTGTCCGTTTCACATTATTGTTCGAGGTAAAGAAACATTTCTAAATTATTTTTCTATTCTATGATTTTGAAGAATGTGAGAAATTTACATGAGAGGTAGTTTTTCAAGTTCAATCATGCGTTCATGGATTTATAGATTAATCCGGAGGAGATGTGAAGGAATACAGTCATGTGGGTTGGATCTGCTTTCCGCTAATAAAGTGTTTTATGCTTTTTTCTTTTTCTAGTAGAGTCCGTAGCATGATCAAGACTACTTGGTATGTTTCTTTTGTTTCAAGTTAAAAGGAGCCTGTATGTATGTACTTTATGGCTGTTTAATATGCTCAGGAATTACATGAAAGGTTGATATGGGTTTTCTACGTCCATCTCTTTTATTTAAGAGGATGCTTGTGTGATTTGGATGGCTTTTAATGTGAAATACTCTCGATGTAGAGCCTAGATGTGATGGAAGTCATTTTCTACTTGGCTATGTTTGTTGATATTCATACAGCCTTCAATTATTGATATCAAATAATTCTAGGTGGTCCTGTTGACATCATCATCTACATCATGTTGTTAATTTTTCATGCTTTCTTGATGAAAGTTAACTTGTACGAGCAGACAATTAAAGAGCTTATAATCCTTATTTCTTAAATATATCCGTCTCCCAATTTGCCAGTCGATTGTTACGTGTATTGTACTATCTCTGTAAACCTTGTTCCGTTAATTCTAAGTTTGTTTTAACAGGATCAAATGCAGAAAGGAAGGAGGAGTCCGTTATACTATCTCTGGATCTGACATCTACATGTCAGTGCTGATCAGCAACGTTGCAGGTGCTGGGGATATAGCTGCAGTGAAGATTAAGGGTTCGAGAACAGGATGGCTACCGATGGGTCGAAATTGGGGTCAGAACTGGCATATTAACGCTGATCTGAAAAATCAGCCTCTCTCATTTGAGGTGACTAGTAGCGATGGGCTCACCATCACTTCTTACAATGTTGCTCCCAAGAACTGGATTTTTGGGCAGACTTTTGAAGGCAAGCAATTTGAGACTTGATGCAGCTACAATACTAGTCATACAGATAAGTGTAAGATTATTCTTTCTTTTTCTTTTTCTTTCCACCTGTTTTGCGTTCCGGTCAGGTGAAAATGGTGTCATACAATAGGTTTCCTGGTCGGATTGAATGCGTATGAATGGAAGGCTGGAAGTAGATGTAAGACAAGATTGCGGGAAAAATAGAAAAAGAAAAGATTAAAGAAAGAAAGAGCATGTTGTTTTGAGAGTTGGATACAACAATGTAAGATAGCACTAAACATGTCAAATGGTCGCAGGGCAGGTCCAATTGCGCGTATTGAAATCATCATCTTTTGTTAACATATTTGCAGCAACAATAAACCTCAAATTGTCAAATTTTTTCGAGCTTTGCATTTCTGCGTGTACATTTATGTGTCAAGTCAATGTCAAAGTCGGTTTCAACTCAATTATATCCTAGCAAGGAAATCGAAGGTCATGCGATGATGACAAACCACTCATGCTTGAATTTGGCTTGAAGTATGAGTTGGATGGTACGCCAAATGCTACAAACTGAACAGGCGAGAAGTCAAGGGTAGAATGAGAGAGTTAGTGATGGATGAAATTTGGTTCAAAAAGTGATAAAAGACTCGAAAAAAAAATGCGTTATACTCAACTATGGTCAATATAATGAGTTTTGATTCTATTCAATCTTTGATCTATAGAGTTTCTAAACGAAATGTATGCGAAAGTTCTCACATTTCCAAGTCTTAAAGAGAGAACACATTTGGTTTGGAAAAAAAAGGCCATTTACAACTAAGAAACGGTGTCACGTTGGTGTGGTTGAGGTGGTAAGAGAGACCTTATTATAGGAAGTGGAGGTGTGATGTATTTGAGAGGGAAAAAGATATAAATACTATGTTTTGAAAAATTATTTCCTAAAGTAATGCAAGATAAGAAATATTTTCTAAAATAATGTAATTTATCATTTATGTATTTTCTATCTAAAAATAAACTATTTTTTTTTTTACCTTTTTGCCCTTAGGAAGAAGAATTTAGATAATTAGGTTCAAAATAAAAAATTCATTTTTTAGTTAAATTTGTTTTAACAAAATAAAAAATTAGGAATTCAATAATTTGTAGGAATAGTAATTTCAATACTTTTCGAATTAAAATTTATGAAAAGTAAATTTTAATGGATTGACACATCGAGATTGCAAATTCAAAGGAAAGAAACGTTTTAGCAAGCGAAGTAAGAAAATTGGTGAATGAAAGACTTGATGCAATTGATCGAGAAAGGTCACTAAAAGATACATTATGAAGTTTAGATGAAGCTTCATTACATATAGATGACAGAACATTCAATGAATTTCTATTAATGAAAAAAATTATGTACAAGGCTAACTATCTTCATAGGACTAAAGAAAAATTTATGTTTCGGCATAATCCTTTTAGGCCTGTAATTTATGAAAAACATGCATAAAAAAGAATTGATGAATGGATTACAATGATTAGATTCACAATTAAGTCTGGTTCGTACACCCCAGCAGGTGCTTATGATTTATGTAGAGCTATAATGGTAGGCAATGCATATAAATATTAGGAATCATTGATAGCTCATACTTCTATCAAAGATGAGATTGAAAAGAAAGTTATAATAGATGGTGTGTTAGCTATAGTTGTAGATGCTTTGAAAAGAGAATTTTGTGGTTTCTCTCTATCAATAGAGTCATTAGAAAAAGAACAATCATTAATGGCTTTAATGAAATTATAAATCTGTAATATGTGCTACTTTGATAATTTTGCTTGTGAATTTAAAAGTATTACTACAATCTTGACTTGACTTTACAAAATTACATGTTAGAATTGTTTTTTCCTAAGTTACTAGAACCATGGTTGGAGGTAGCAAAAACAATCTTTTAATTACTCATAAATGAAGACAAGGTTGTATATGGTCTATGTCACACCCAGCCATACCCAAGCATGACATGCTCCCGTAGTCCAAGTAGTGACCCTCATTCGAGAACCAATACCGGAACCACAAGGGATACCTCTTATATACGTCGTATGGAACACGATCTAGCCTAATGGTGGTGTGGC
>CANYBF011269029.1:0-18396 GCA_948192965.1 Dalechampia spathulata | reverse complement strand
GTAAAACTCATTTAAAACATAACTTCTTTAATTCATAAATCATCTTATTTTATTAATTCCGGAATAATATAACTTCTTCCTTTTAATGAATATTTAGTTTTGATAAATACTCTAAAATTATTATCACCAAATTAAAGAAACACCTCAAGTTCTATTTTACCTTTTAATTTAATAATCCATATTAAAAACAAATATATGTCAAAACCATTTTTTATTACCTTTAAATAAATTAAAACTGCAAAAATCTTATTAAAATTCCGACTCAAAATTAATAATTTATGTGTTTAAAATCTTGGGTAGTTTAATATCTTAACTTATTTGCTTAAATAAGAATAGCATCATAATTAATATAAACTAATTATGAAAGATACTATTATTTTCATATCTTAAACCATCACATATATATATATCATCATGAACCCTACTGTTTAATCATTATTCTATAGTTAATCAATTAATAACTTAGTACTCTATTATTCAATGGCAGCTTATTTTGAATTAATTACCCAATGTATATAAATATCTTTTACGAACCCATTATTGTCAAAATAAAATAGTAAAACAATTCCTACCTTAAATATTTTAAATCACTATTTTAAAATTATAACTTTCACAGCTTTGAAATAATTATTTATGAAAACAGTAATTGTACCTTACACAGGTCCTGTTTTTACCAATTAATTGTATTCAAAATTTATGTTATAAAATTATATGTCTTAATTTATTTTTGAAAACTCATTAATAACATTTTATAGGTTTCTAACCTTAAATTATTTTAATTCCATTATTTATGTGTTTAAAAACAAAACATTACATCATCATAATTAATATTAAACTTATCAAAAGTAGTTATCATTTTTTTATTATATACAGATCATTAATACTATATAAAAATTCCTCACTTAAAAAAATAATATTTAATCTTAAATATCAAACTTCATGGATTAATATTATCAAACTTCTTGGATTAATATATGTTTAAAAGTTATGATAATTTTATTTAAGCCAAACCCACAACTATATGATTTTTGTTTTAACCCATTTAAATGTCTAAAAAAAAATCCAGTGAAGTTTCATTATCGTATGAGACTTGTTATGCAACTTAATATGATTATTACTTAGATCAATCTCTCTTAAAAAACTCTTAATTCTATTTATGCCAAATCCTTTTTATTACCTTCATAGTTAATTAAACTAAATAAATTAATGTAACTTCAAACACAATCATCTAAATATGATATTTTCAATGATCAATCAAATTATATCTTTTATCAATTATTCCTTATTTAATAACTTTCTGAATCAAAACCATTTTAAACATACCATTTGTGCCTGTCAAAGCTACGGCCAACAAACAAAACACCCAAACATACGCACCCACAACACATTAGCACTTAATTTCAATCTCAATACAACTCTAATAATTCTAAGCAGCAAACTACCATCTAAAAACTAATAATACTACTCTGCTAAGTCTAGGAGTATTCAGCCAAACTAGCAACTCATTAAAACCCAGAATTCAAGTGACATAACCTTACCAAAACACCCCATAAAATCGACCCACAACAAAGTTCCTACTGGATTTAAGCTTAAATTGCACCAGAACCGCTTGAACCTGCTTCTGATTGTTTAATTATTACCTTCATAAACACACACAAGAGACAAAAACAATTAGAACAAAATGGTTCATGAACAAAAGGGTACGATTTTGATGAAACAAAATAGCTTTTAAAACAATTTTGCTTTAAACCGTATAATTTCTAAAGGTGGATTTCGATCAGCAACAAAAACAAGAAAACAAGGAAATCTATAACCCAAACCCTGCTGTTTATGGAAAGATATTGCTGTAAAATGTGATTAAAAAAAAAGAAATCAAAACGAACTAAACCTTCAGCTTCATGAATAAACTAGCTTCGGTTTTACGAATAAAAATTGGTTTTACTATGATTCTCGATTTTAATCATCAAACATGCGGATACTTAGCTTCGGTCAAGAAGAAATACCAAAAAAACAAAAATAAATTTTAGCAAACCTTGATGCATGTGTCGGCTTGATACTCCAAATTATGACAAAAAAGGAAAACAGCGACAGAAGGAAGAAGAGGAAGCAATAGTGTGATTCCGTGATAATCTTTCTTTAATGTTGAATTAAAGTTTGCCGAAATGGATACAATGAACAAAATTGGCAGATTTAGAAAGAAATATCTTTTAAATAGTTGAGTGATGAGAAGAAAGAAGCTCATGAAAGGCTTGATGCGGAATTGATATCTTAAAGCATAAGAAGAAAACAAAGTTAGTAATGGAAAAACATATTGGTGGTTGAAGGAAAAAGATAGATTAATGTCAACCACAAGAAGGAGATAGGAGGGCGAGTAGGGCATCCTCTTATTGTCAATAACCCTACTAATCTAACCACAAAGACATTACTACCCCTCCTTTCCATAAATCATACGTAAATTCATAGAATTGTTGTATTAATCCCCTCCATTCCTAAGCTAACTCTTATTTTTAATCCCCTTAATTTCTAAATACATGTATTTAACTTAATTTCTATCCTCCACCCACTACCATCCACTTAATATATATATATATATATATATATATATATATATATATATATATATATATATATATTTATTTATTTATTTATTTTAAATGACTTCTCCATATTCCACTCCTATTATTTATTCCAATAATTATAGTCTAATTTTTTTATATTAGCTATTGTTTATCTTCATATCACTAATTTCCTTATTATCACCTCAAAATCTTCACTTAAATAAATACGACCTAATTTTGATGTCATAAATAAATTTTAATCTAGAATTTTCAAAATTAACAAATACCTAAATTAAGTTAACACAAGCACAATGGTCAAAACCATTTAGTCAAATTCACTGTATATAACTTAGAATCCAAGTTTCAGTGCCGGTTATTATCAGTTTTAGGGGTTTGCGTTAAAATTCTTAGTATCCTCAATTAAGCTTTAAACTCAATTTTTATTAAATACTTATCACCATAATCATAATTTAACATCATTTACACAATAATAACATAGAAAACACAACATAATATTAAGTTATAAATGCACAATAATCCCTAAATGCAGGATGTAACAAGGAAGTTGAAACCGTCTCTATGAGATTCGACCCTTACTTCTACTACTACAAAATCATAATTCCAACGTGTGGCTTGTAAGGAATTAATTTGATGGAAGTAACAACTGATCAAATTTTAGCACCGTTACCAAGGACAATAATTAATATTTTCTTAATTCTTTGTTTATGACTTGATCTTCTGCAGGTAATCTTAGCTTTGATAAAGAAATTGAGAAAACTGTAAAAAGATTGAGAAAAGAGGTAAAACTTAGAAAATCTACCTCAATCTCAAAGAGTTTTTACGCCCACGAGGAAACAGCCAGTGACAACTCTGATAGCGAGAGCTATAACGAAGTTGTTATGGCCATAAACAATGAATAAACTCTCAGACAAATGGCCGCTACACCCATAGACCAGTCCCCACTTTGTATCACTTATGAGGACATAACAAGACCCCTTAAACTTAAATCTGAACTCATACATCTACTACCTACTTTCAGGGGCCTGGAGAGTGAAGACCCATACAAATACCTGAAAGAATTTCATATTGTTTATACAGGGATGAAGCCACAAGGTGTAAACCTTGAACATATTAAAATTAGAGATTTTCCTTTTTCTCTTGCAGATGCTGCAAAAAATTTGCTCTACTACGTGCCCTCAAGAACTATCATAACATGGAATGAGATGGCCAAATTATTCTTGGATAAATTTTTCCTAGCCAAAAGAGCTACCTAGATCAGGCGAGACATATGTTCCATTCGGTAGAAAGACATGGAGAACCTTCATGACTATTGAGAATATTTCAAAAGAATGTGCGCATCATGCCTACAATATAGGATCACTGAGCAGAACCTGATATAATATTTTTATGAGGGATTATAACAAATAGAAATGAGGATGATGGATGCTATGAGTGGTGGAGCTATTATGAACATGACACCTCAGGAAGATCATAATTTAATTGATATAATGGCAACCAATGCCCAATCTTTTAGCACCAAAAGAGAGCAACCTAAGAGAGTTCATAAGGTAAATGTTTCCAGCCTTGAAAACCAAATTAAATAGCTCATATCTATTATGTAGGAACTTATGACCAATATGAAAGCTGCAAGAGCTTGTGGAATCTGTACCTAAATAGATCATACGACTAAACAATGCCCCTCAATTCAAGAGGAGGGAACTGAGGAACAAGCAAGTGATGTTGGAGGATTTCCAGGACCACCCTAGAGGAAATATGATCTGTTTTCTAAGACATACAACCCAGGTTAGCGAGACCATCCTAGCTTACATTATGACAACCAACAGTCAAATTTTCAGCAAAAATTGGACCAACAAAAGCCTCCAAGTATGTCTCTAGAAGATGTGGTAAAAAGCTTGGTAACTAATGTTCATACTTTTCAAAAGGATGTTCAGCAATTCCAACAAAATACGGACATCAGGATGAAGAATTTAGAAAACCAAGTATCTCAGATTACTACAGTTGTGAGCATAATTGAGTCTCAAGGAAAACTTTCATCACAGGTAGAAGTTAACCCTAGAGAGTGTGTCAATGTTGTGACATTAAGGAGTGACTGAACACTTCCTGAAGTAGCTAAAAAAAAGCCAAAATCCCATGAGGAGAAGGAGCTAGAAATTGATAGTAGCAAGAAGAAAAGAGAGCAAGAAGAGAAAACCAAAGACCATGAGAGATCAATCTAGTATGTGATTAATCATTGCCCATTTCCTGAGTAATTGGAAAAGACCAAATGAGAAAGGGAGCAGAAGGAGATCCTAGAGACCTTCTTCAAAGTACAGGTCAATATTCCATTGCTTGAGGCCATAAGAAAGGTACCTAGGTATGCTAAATTTCTCAAAGACTTATGCACCAATAAAAGAAAATTAATTGGCTTCCAACAGGTGAATGTGAGTGAAACTATTTCAGCAGTAATTCAGAGAAAAGTACCACCGAAATGCAAAGATAAGGGAGTTTTCACAATCCTTATTATGATCAATGATATGGGCATAAGACACGCCATGTGCGATTTAGGAGCATCAATTAATATTATGCCTGCAAGTGTGTATGAATCTTTGAATGTAGGTCTATTGAAGGAAACAAGTGTTATGATTTAATTGACGAACAAGTCAACCATATACCTAATCGAAGTTTTGGAGGATGTGCTTGTGAAAGTTAATGAATTAATTTTTCTTACAGATTTTTATGTCATGTAGATGGATAGTAAAACTTCCCTAAAATCATCTGATCTCTTGTTAGGAAGACCTTTCCTGACAACCCCTTGAATAAAGATTGATGTCCATAAAGGGACATTGACCATGGAATTTGATGCATAGGTGATAGAGTTCAACATGTATGATGCTATAAAGTACCCTCCAGAAGTCTTTAATGCTTATATTGTGGGCATAATCGTGCCATGTGTACAGCAAGTATTTGAATTGTATGGTAAAGATGAACTTTGGATAGTACTCAACAATGCAGAAAATTATAAGGAGATGCTATTTTTTAAAGATGAAGTGATGCAGGCCATTGACGAATTGAATGAAGAGCCTAAGATTGAGCAGAATTTTAATTTGATTAATTCTGATGCTAATCAGATTTATTCAACCTTGCAAGCATAAGACGTGGAGCTTAAACCACTACTAGGTCATTTAAAGTATGCCTTCCTTGAGAAAGGAGAGACACTGCCCATGATCATATCCAATAAATTGAGTGAAAAAGAAGAGAAAGCCTTGGTTGGAGTTCTTAGAAAATTTAAGGAAGTAATTGGCTGGACTATAGCTGATATTAAGGGCATAAGCCTGTCCACGTGCATGCATAGAATTTTATTGGAGCCTGACAAAAAGGCAGTTAGAGAAACCCAATGTAGACTCAATCTAACCATGATAGAGGTAGTGAAAAAGGAGATCCTGAGGTTGCAAGATGCAGGAATGATATATCTAATTTCTGACAGTCAATAGGTCATCCTAGTGCATGTTATTCCTAAAATGACACATATAATGGTAGTCTACAATAAGGAAGGAGAAATGGTTCCCACTCATGTCCAAAATGGGTGGAGGGTTTGTATTGATTACAGGAAATTAAATTCAATAACTCATAAAGATCATTTTCCCTTACCTTTTATTGATCAAATATTAGAGCATTTGGCAGGTCGGACTCACTATTATTGCCTTGATGGTTATATGGGTTTTTACCAAATACTCGTTGCTCTAGAAGACCAAGAAAAGATAACATTCATATGTCCATTTGGAACCTTTGCGTTCAACAGGATGCCACTCGGGTTGTGTAACGTGCCTGCAACCTTCCAATGTTGCATGGTAAGCATTTTTTCAGATTTAATGGAAAATATTATTGAGGTGTTCATAGATGATTTTACTATTTATGGTAATTCGTTTAATAAATGTTTAGATAATTTAGCTAGAGTTTTGCAGCGTTGCATTAAGAAGAATATGGTTCTCAATTATGAGAAATGCCATTTTATGGTTGAGCAAGGTTTGATATTGGGCCATGTGGTTTCAAAAAGAGGCATTGAAGTTGATCAAGCAAAAATTGACATGATTAAATCTTTTCCTTACCACACCACTGTATGAGAGATTCATTCTTTTCTTGGACATGCAGGTTTTTACAGGAGGTTCATGAAGGATTTCTCTAAAGTAGCGCAACCCTTATACAAATTGTTGCAAAAAGATGTCGAATTTAATTTTGATGAACCATGCAAGAAGGCTTTTAACCGACTGAAGGAGGCACTCATTTCAGCACCCATTATGCAGCCGCCCAATTAGAGTTTACCATTTGAGATTATGTACGATGCAAGTAATTTTACGGTTGGGGCTATGCTTGGGCAACAAAATGGGAGGGATCCTCATATGATCAGCTATGCCTCTAGGATGCTAGATGATGCCCAACTATTCCATGATAGAGAAAGAGCTTTATGTTGTAGTATTTGCATTAGAGAAATTTTGATCATATTTATTGGGAAGTAAAGTACTGATTTTTTCTGAGTATGCAACTTTGAAATATTTGCTGAAAAAGAAGGAGGCCAAACCACATCCAATCAGATGGATACTTCTACTTTAGGAATTTGATTTGGAGCTATGAGATAAGAAAGGATGCAAGAATTTGGTTGTAAACAACTTGAGCAGATTGCCCAACATTGAACCTGATGATTTCTTTAATGAATTCCTTAATAAGATTGCTTTAAGTGTAATTCCAATTCATTTTACACTTCTGCCACAACAGTGCTTATGGAGGGCATTATATGTATAAGAAGACAGCCGTGAAAATTCTGGAATATGGACTGTATTTGCCTACTTTACATCATGATGCTTATCAATTCTGTAAACAATATGTAGAGTGCTAGAAATCTGGAAGCTTGGGAAGAAGACATGAGATCCCCCAAAAAGGAATCCTTATTTATGAAATTTTTGATGTTTGAGGTATGGATTTTATAGGACCCTTCCCACCTTCATTTGGGAACGTTTACATTTTGGTGTTGGTAGATTATGTTTCAAAATGGGTTGAAGCTAAGGCCATAAAATCAAATGATGCTAAAACCATAGTAAGCTTTATTAAATCCAATGTGTTTAGTAGGTTTGGAGTTCCTAAAGCATTCATTAGTGATCGAGGGACTCAATTTTGCAATAAAGAAGTAGCTGCCTTGTTTTGGAAGTATGGTGTCAATCACCGTATGACCACAACATATCATCCACAAGGGAATGGACAGGTTGAAGTTACAAATAGGGAGATCAAATGGATGATGCCTTGTGGGCATACAGAACGGCATATAAGACCCCACTGGGAATGTCACTCTTTTGGCTTGTATATGGGAAACCATGTCATATGCCCGTAGAGCTTGAACATTGTACATAGTGGGTAGTGAAGTAGTCTAACATATCTTTGGATAATGCAAGAGTCCACAGAAAATTGCAATTGCAGGAATTGGAGGAGATATGGACCAATGCTTATGACCATACGGGGAGCTACAAAGATAAGGCACAGAAGCTTAATGATAGAAAAATTTGGCATAAAGAATTTCATGTAAGGCAGAAGGTGTTACTCTATAATTCTAGACTAAAGTTATTTCCAGGGAAACTGAGGATAAAATGGATAGGACCTTTCGTGGTTCAAAAAATTTTTCCCTATGGTGCAGTCAAAATTCAGAGCCTTGATTTGAAAAAATAGTTTAAGGTTAATGGCCATCATCTCAAGCCATTTTATGAGGGATTTAACACTCGTTCAATGTGTGAGATCATGTTGATATCACCAACAGTTGAGTAGAATGAGCAGGAAGTCGAGCTGGGACTTTAAAAACTAGAACTAATTTTTTGTTTTTATTTGTTTATTTTTTGGGTGCACGTTATGCCCATAATGCATCTCGCAACCTTTTATTTTTTATTTACTTTAGTTAAAAGAGTTTTTACCTTTTAATTTGTTTCAATCATAAGGGTTTTACTAATGGGTTAAAATTAGAATTACAGATTGTACCCATTAAGGAGAGAGTGTTTCCAAAAAGCAAGGCTGTAATAGGAGCTTCTCCTGTGCCCAGACCACCACCCTTAAAACCAAGTCCCGCCAATGTTGCTGTATTGAAAGAAATCAGTGCTCTCAACATGAAGATAGACAAGTTGACCACAAGCTTGGAGGAGTCAATGCAACAATAGATGAAGAGCATGCAACATAGTTCCCCATCAAGCAATGTTCTAAATTTTTCCTTTTTATTATTTATCCATTGCAAATACCTGTTTTTATGCTACTATGCTCATATTGAGACAATGTGTTTTAAGTGTGGGGGGATGTATTGGATGCTTTTTGGTTGCTATTTTTTCTGTTGCATTGCTTCTTTGTTGCTGCTTATTGTTGTTGCATGCTTGTGGTTAGATTTTTCAGGTTTTTGGTCCTTTAGCAAGTCTTGGTCAAAATTTTTACAAATTATTGCCACATTTATTCCTGTTCTATGCCTTGTTTTGTTCTGTTTTAATTTTCTCATATGTTTGTATTTGACCGAACCTCTTTCAAAACTTTATGCTATTGGAATTGATGTTATTATCTAGTTTTTCTTAATATGTTTCGTTTTGATGGTTTATTTAAACTTTCAGCAAAATTGACTGAGTTCTTAGAGTTTGCCTGCAAAAGTTGTTGATGCGCTTTGCTTGGAATAAAAATTATGTTGGTATTTGGAAATCTTATTTTTGTTTTGCTAAAATTCCTTACCTAACAATTCAATTATATCAGAAAAAGAAGAAAAAAATCAGAAGGAAAAAGAGAAATGAAATGTTAAAAACCTACATCTGGTCAGTTGTGTATGGTACTCATAGTCCCTTAAGCGGCTTGTGTATGGAGCAGCCTATGTAGGAAGAACTTTACCCCCTTGTAGTCCATTTTTTAGTTTGTACAATAACATTTAAAACAGGAATTTTATTTTTATATCTTTACTAATTGAAACTAGGTGGATCGGGCCTAGTTTTCCCTTAAGCTGATTTGCAAATGGAGTCATTGGCAAATGGAGAGTATCCCCCTTTATTAGGCCATTTATGATCTCAAATTGAATAATTCCAGGCTTATTAATTTTGTAATTGACTAGTTGAAAAATTCAGGTTGGGCAATGGATGCTTAGCAAGATGAAATAAGTTCTTTTTACCAACTATATTATGAACTTAGTTTGAATAAAATGGCAAGGTAACGATTTTTTATGGCTAACTCTTTGGATTTGTGTTGAAATTGTTGGATGATTAAATTTTCTTGATAAATGGTCTTGCTAGAAAAATTAGGGAATGGTGTTAATTTTATTTAGCTATTTATTTTGCTTGAGGGATGGTTCTGTTGTGGGCATAAGTGAGATAATCTTATAGGCATATGAATGCTTGAGGGCAAGCATTGGATAAGCGTGGGGGTATTTTATTGAGCATCAAAATGTCATGTTTTATGCCCACAAACTACCCATTATAGCATAGTTTAGTTGTTAGAATAGTTGACTTGTGTACATTTTGTATTTTACAGATCAAAATGGTGAGTTTTAGGAAAACGTGCTTAAATGGGATATTTTAAAGCTTATTTGGATTTTGGAGTTTCAGGACACAGCTTGCGGGCATAAGACTGGACAAAACTACCTGAAAAAGCTACGTTTTGGAAAGCTGAAAGAAGAGGAAGTTAAGATAAACTCAAACTCTTAATAGCTGAATGTTGATAAGGCTTGCGGGCATAAGAGACACCAAAATGACAACACTTGGCTAGTTTTGAAGAGTTGGACGAGGACGAGTTTTGCTTAAACTTAAACTCCTATAGCTGGATGGGAATGTGATTAGGAAGCATTCAAACTCTTTTATCTAAAGATTAGGATTAATATTTATTTTTATTTATTTATTTTCCCTTCCTCCTATAAGTAAGAACATATGTATAGAGGAAGGGTTGGCTAGTTTTAGTTTGGTTTTATTTTATACATTGTTCATTCCTTTTATTTTAATTCCAGTTTTTATTTTCTTTCATTTTTATTTTATTTTCTATTTATTTTGCCAATGATGCAAGGCTAGGCAATTTGTTTTTCCTAATTAGAAGCAATTCAAATTATTCATTAATGATTATGCGAGATCTAAATGATCCTAATTCCATTGGCAAAGCACTATTATCTTTAACTCTGTATCTTATAGAACCATTATTGTTCTTAATGCATATAAATAAGGCCTGTTGCATGTCTCTAAGTTCATGCATATAGTAAAGTGGGTTGTTTGATATGGAAAAGTCACTCCACTTACTGGAGTGGTAAAGCAAGATGCTATCCTTGTTGCGACATGCTGTAGTACTTCTTGTGGGTTAAAGAATCTAGTTTGAACACGAGGGATGCTGGGTCGTAACTGTTAACTAGAGTCGAGTCTTCCTAATTTTTAATGCTATTTCGGGATGACTTGTGAGAATCTATTTCCACCTTGTCTATCTTGAGATTAGAGGCATTTCATAGAGCTTGTTTCATGGTGTATTACAAATAAGGGAAGATTGAAGTGTATGAGACTTGCTTGGTAAACTATAACTGGCTTAGTGCCATTATTGCCTTTGGACTATTAATGAATCAATGATCATATTCGGTTAATGAATACTTGATCCTTTTGGTTGGGAGAATTACTTATTATTGATTTTCTCTAATTTATTTTATTCGTTTCTTTGTTTGCTTAATTATTTTTCGATTCCCTTCATTTATTTTTAAACACAAAGAATTAAGGAAGGTGCAACTGTCTCTATGGGATTCGACCCTTACTTCTACTACTACAAAGTCATAATTCCAATGTATGGCTTGTAAGGAATTAATTTGACGGAAGCGACAACCGATCAATGGGTTGCCAATAGAGCTTAAGGTTGCCTATAAGAGATGCTTTTTGTAAGTATAAATATTCCCTTAGTATGGAAGTATGGTGATTAAAAGTGAAAGTGTTACCCTATCAAGCTGATATGAGAGATATAAGTGAGACTATTAGGACCAAGAACTTGGTTGTGGAATCCATTCTATGGAGGGATGTATGAAGTTATAAAAGAAGTTAGAGGTATATAATACACCACTAATGCTTATTATGAATATATACACTAATGTGTAACAAGGAGACAGATGGAGTCACTTATCTAGTTGGGAAGTGAAGTATGCAATAGTACTTCCTCTCAACATGAGCATAGCGTGGGTAATTCTAGATGCCAACAAACTATGATGGGATCATGGTAAGTGATGATAGAGGCCATAAACTTTGAAGGTGCCTAAGTTTACTTTGGCAGTAGAGTTTTAGGCATGTTAGCTTCGACACAAGGCTACTTACCATGTATACGGGAACGATGAATGTGTCTTTGTAGTATTAAGGGTTCTTATGGCAAGACTACACTTAAAGCTATTAGTTTGAAGGAACAGTTATAGAAGTTATGAGAAGCTGAATCCTTCAACGGGTAACAACCCTTGGAGTGGGTATCAATCCATCTATAGAAGAAAAGAAAGTGAACTCATGTCATACATGGAATATCATGGTGAAAACTAAGGCATGATGAAGAACATGTTGAATACATTGAATCATAAACTTATATTGATAATCCAACCATGTTAGAGACATGAGGCTTGATTGGAGAGTGGATTCCCAATTGACAGAAGCAATCGAGTGAGGAACCCTTAAAGTAATGTAACTAGGTATGATGTCCCTGAACTTCCTTAATACGTATCTTATGCCAATACATGTTATTACTTATTGAAACCTAACAGAATAGGTTTCCTATAAATATATTAACAAGTTTATATGAGTGTGTTTAACCAATCTCAAGGTGAATAATGTAGACGTGGAGGCCATTCTCGAGGATTATTCTCACTTAACTCACTGAGGGAGGAAGATCTAACCATATTTGTAAAGCTTGGTTAAGATACAACTACCATCAAGTTCAAATGGTTAATGGAGATAAGTTTTTGATAATTTTGTAGTGTAATTCAAACTTTATGTTACCTCTTTATACTGATGATATACTTATGTTATTTTATGCATACTAGTGAACTAGGGTTTCAAGGAGTACCCTAACAAGTCACAAGAGTCACAGGATTATTCTCACTTAACTCACTGAGGGAGGAAGATCTAACCATATTCATAAAGCTTGGTTAAGATACAACTACCATCAAGTTCAAATGGTTAATGGAGATAAGTTTGGGACTACTTTTGGAGAAGCACCAAAATCTTGGGCATTATGTTCTCAAACTTACAACTAATTATCCATATGGGTGACTAAGGTGACCTCAGGATGGAGTTATAAAGCAAAACAATAGTTTGATTGTTCAAGGGTAATGACTTATTAGGTGGACATCGTCTAGTAAGTGGATGCCATTTGACTTATGTTTGATTCAAAGATCATGATCTTATAGGAACTCTTTGTAGAGTTTTTTTTACAATCGATAAGCCCATTCCATCCTAGAAATGGGAGGGAACATCACAAGAGTTGCTTATCTCTTATTGGATTTACCAACAGGAAGATAGTGAGATCATAGTAGGAGACTTAGTAGTGCATTTAATAGGATATTAGGGCAGTTCATTAGAAGAATCTTTGGCTTTCATGATGACAAGTGCTAGATTTTATTGATCGTAGATGAATTTTGATATACATGGTCCAGGATTAAGGGGTGCAATCCAATTCAGGAGTATTGTGGCAAGAATTTTGAGTAAGGAACTAAAAGGTAAAATTATGTTATTATGGAATTTACTTTTATTTATGAACTAACATTGAAAAGGGAAGTGTCCAATAGCATATTCTTTTAAGGAGTTCTTGATTTCCTTCCTCTTCTACCTCAAGTAAGGAGTTTGAAATAAATAAAAAAAACCCCATAGTGACAGTACATGGTGATCATGAAAGATCTTGTTAGCGATAATTATCTAGTAGATGAAAAGATCTGATGTAGTTCAAGGAAAATACTCTAGACATTCCATGAACATTAGTCACATAGAGTGAACTTTTAGTACTTATGCCATTGAACACTCTATGGGGATATACAAAAGCTTAGAATTTTTTGCCAATTGCAAATAAAGTACATATGTTAGTGATAGGTAAAGAAGTCATCAAGGGGACAGAGTGCGTGAGAGCATAGAAAACAATCATGGAGCTCAATTTAAAGTTAAAAGGCATGAGCTACAACAACCTTGAAGCTGTGTATAAAGCATTAGTGATCAACAAGTTCAAGCGAAGTCAGATGCCAGTTCAAAGCTGCTATAATGGAGAGATTATATCTCAACATTCTTTAGACACTTGAGAATGTTCAAGCCATATTAACAATAAAGCGGATGTTGTTGATAGCACACTTCAATCAGAGTTATAAGGGTACGTATCAATAATCACAATAGTGGAGATAAGTTTTTCAATGCAAAGTGATGCTAATCTATGAAGTTGAAGATAAATTGCACTTCTTCGAACTTCCTTGCATTTAAACCTATGATTATAACTTTTCCCAAGTTATAGTCAAAGGGGTCGTCGACCCTTTGAGTAGGGGAGAGTGTACGAGGTGAAGGTTTTCCTATCAAGGGTAGAATAGAAATTTTGTATTTTTATTTAACTTATGTATATTTGGAGTGGGATGGCTCAGACACTTTGATGTCTCTCTTGTCATACCCAACTATGCTCCTAATTCTCTTTAGAGGGGAGTGACTAGTCAGCCTTAGGTGATGTTCAAGGACTAGGCATGACAACTAGCATTGGCTAGGATTGTCTTTAGTGTAAGATATTCCCCCTTGCCTACACATGGAGTAGGATTATTAAATCATTGTATTTATCAATAAAACAAGTAGACATATTATTTAGTAATTGGATTTTGTTCTTGTTCCTGTATGCCTTCTTTCATACGCTGCCTATGCTATCCAAAGAGCTCTTGATGCTCTTCTAATTAAGACAATAATGCCTGGGACATTTATATATGAAGCATGACTTGATCATGAATGGATTATTCTTGAGGGTTGGAAGGTTGGCTTATGTAGGAAGAGTCGTACATGAGTGTCGCATGGGTCCCTATCGAGGGGTTGAGAAATACACCCATGACATCATGTGCTCCTTCAAATCTTGAAGAAATATGATTCCCAAAATGTAAATACTTGTTTGTCCATGCATACACAAACTTCTTTTTAAATAGTATCCATGTTTTCCCAATATATGACAATACATATTGCTTTCCTTTATATCTTTCTTCAAAAATATTCTAATTTCTTTCAAATTCAACATTATTTGGAGATTGAATTACCATGTTCCATGATGATTAAAAAAGCATTCCTCCTTTTGTTTAAAATATCACTTGCAATTTGATAATATATTTTTTTCAATATGTCAAACACATAAAAGATTGATAGCCTCCTGGAAAATAACTTTTATAGCATTCATCAATGGTAATTCTCTATCTAATATTATAACCAATGATTGACAATTCAAATCAAGAACCATTTTAAACATACTCAAATCCTAAATATAATCTTCCTCCCTCTCCTTCTCCAAAAAAGAAAAGCATGAATAAAATGAAGTATTAAAAAAAGATACCCTAATTATATCAAGTAAAGGCATTTTATATCTATTGGTTTTGTAGGTGCAATCCATGATAAAGACATTATGCCAATTTTACGTAAGAGTAGTCAAAGTAGGATGTGCAATGAATAAATATGCCAATTGACCATTTGGATCATACTTGCTGTTGTAAATAAATTCACTCTCACCAAGTTCCTTAAACAATGCTTGGATTGTGGTTCGACCATCTAACTCATCATTCTAAATTTTTTGTCTTGAATTATTGAAAAACCTCCTTTGAATGGCAATACATGCGATTTATAGTGGTTCGGCCAAACTCTTGCCTACGTCCACTTTCTCCTAAGTCTCAATTTAGGGTTCCACTAATTTCTCAATCAAATTACATAATAGATTCCCAAATGAATCCAATACCCCAGTGTTTTCAAGGCTTACACTCTAACCTTTACAATATCAATCCTCATAATCTTCTCAAATACAAATTAATCCCCAAGGATTAATCACACACCAATCCAATAATAATAAAACTTAATATCTAGGTTGTAGGAATACAAACAAGAAAATATTTGAGGAGTACAAGCTTAAATTTACTTGAAGCAGATGAATATAGGTCAAAAAAATTGCTCTGCTAAGTTTGGAATGTTAGAAAATGAAATCTCCCCCTTTGTTTTGGAATACATGGCATAAAATCATCAATTCAATCAACCATAATATCAATGACAACCAAATACAAAGAGAAGAGATAAACAATCATAGCTTAATCAAACACTAAATCGAATAAGCTGAATAAACATCATATATATAAAATATCCAAAAATACATCAATATCCAATGAAATGAACATAACACAAATGAAATAAATATCTCCACTAACAGAAGTCCTAAAACCATATATCATAAACATCTCCCCCTTTGACAACATCAAAAATACAACATCACTATAGGTTATGAGGAGGAGGTGGACTCGGTAGAGGAATAATGAATGGATCCAGCATCAAACTAATAGAATGGAGAGTATTTGAAGTAGAAGTCTGAAACTCGTGAAAGTCGGCTATGTGCTGATCAAGTCGCTGGTCAATAGCAGTAGTGTACTGAAAAAGATGAGTAAGTTACTGGTCAACACTGTCAAAGCATTGCTCAAGTCCAGCAACAGCAGTGGAAAGTGTAGCAAAGTGCTGAGCCAGTAGATCAGTATTGGAAGGAGTAGCAGCAACAGAATTAGCAGAAGTAGCAGCTGGATCAGTGTGCTCAAGAACAACACCAATAGAAGAGGATCCAGTAGAAAAATACCTCTGTTACTTGCGGCTAAGGGCTGCCTGACGAGCAACATCATCAGTGGGAGGCTGGTTGCACCACTCTGCAGGGGTGTCATCGAGCAGAGGAACCTAAAAGCGCTGAAGTACCTCTACAGCACGCCTACCATAGAGCGTCATAATATCATTGGGAAGCTCCAATGACTGAAGGTGGGCAAACTATCGAGAGATATACTCTGAATGGAGGATGAACTCATCATCAGTAGTACGTTTATAGAGCATGGAGTGCTCAATGAACGATGGATCAAGATTAGGACCACGAGGTCCTAGAGAATGGCAGATGGGAGGGAAAGCATGCAACTCCTGGTAGATGTGATGAATGAGAGGTCCAAAGAGAATAGCCCTGCTAGGCTGCTTCTGAATACCGACCTCATGGAAGGAGGTCTGAAGCCAACATCCAGACTGAATAGGAGTGCCTGTGACCATGAAGTAGAGAAAAAATAGGTCAGCGCCAGTAACGGTATCATTAGAATCTGACCTCTCGAAGATAAGATAGGAGATCAGTCTATGAAAGTAGAAAAGGGTGAGGGATTTGAGACAGGAAGCCTTCTGTCAAGAAGGCCTGAAAGCAGTGTCGAGGGCAATGTCCCTACAGAAAGAATTGCGGTCAAAAATCACAGATTTGGCATTTACAATGCCATCAGTAGGAAATCCGAATAGAGCACCAAACTCGGAAGCAAAAATAGAATGATGTCTGCGGAAGAGACGAAAGGTGCAAGAAAAATAAGTAGATAGGGAGAAAGTCTGTAAAAACTCTAAAGCGACAGACTGTATATAGTGGTTGGGAAGAAACGTGAAATTTGACCAATGAACATTGGCCAAATAACCTAGAACATCATCCTCTAGACCTGTCTGTCAAAGAGTAGGATGACATGCAAAACAAGAATGAGAAAAGACTTTCTCACTGAGAATAAAGGTCCTCACAGCAAAGGCAGAAGAAGAAGAGCCTCAAGGGCTCGAACCTGGAGGACATGTGCGTTTGACTCTCTGTTAAGAAGAGCCACCGCGCTCGACAAGATCAGATATAGTAAAATAAATATGCAAAAATCGATAAAACAGTAAAAAGACAGAGGTTTCAAAAATTTTGACAGAAATCCGATGCAGTTAAAGAACTCAAAAATAAAACCTGCACAGAAATTAGTAAAATTTGACACACAGTTTCAAAATACAATCCTAAGCACTAAACTCTAAAGAACCTAGAGCTAAAAAGGCCTAGAATGAGCAAAAAATTAAAATATCTCAAAAAGGCATTGAAATAGTAATAAAATAGTAAAAATATAATTAAAAAGACAGTTAAAAGAATAAAACCAATCAAAATTGATGAATATGGAAGGATTAAGCATAATGTAAGAGGTTTGGAGTTGTTGGGAGAGAGTTTCAGAGGAAATTTGAATGAAAATGAGTTGAAAACTGAAAAATGAGCTTTAAAAAACTATTTTTCACGTCGCGTATGGGCGTACGGCCGTACGGACTAAAAATGCCTTGAAAATTCATATCGTGTATGGACATACGGGTGAGACATATGGCCATATGAGGCACAGATGTTTAGAATTCAGAATTGCGTACAGGCGTACCACTCAGGCGTACGGCCGTACGAGGATTTTAGAAGAAATTCTCTCAGGAATGCGTACGGGCATACCACATTTGGTACGGCTATACCACGATACGTATGGTTGTACTGAAAAGATTACAGAGAACTAAAACAGGAAAATTTTTGAAGGCATTTTATGAATTTTCTTGAATTTTCCTAAGTCCACCATCACTCCTATTTCAAAAATGACCCATCTATCATTCCTATTTCATGTTTGATGAAGTTTATCGTTCTTCACTTAGGGGTTTTATGAAAATATCAGCCATGTCACACCCAGCCCACCAGAAGTAACATGCTCCCGTAGAATATACAATGATCTCCCTTCAAGGAAACCATCATACACCCTACAAGGGATAATCATTACCTACGTATCATGCATGTGATAAATAAAAGTAAAGGCAAGCAT
>CANYBF011268730.1:0-14771 GCA_948192965.1 Dalechampia spathulata | reverse complement strand
TGATTACTAAATGTCCATATGTGATAGGCTTCTTCTTTATCATGGTCAAAGATAAGTCTTATATTATTAAAAAGGACGAAGCAAATTAGGTTTTTATTTCCTTCTTCACAAAACATACGGTTCTTCCTTTTCTCATTTTCTTTCCATCCTAACCTAAGAGAAACAATAAATCAAGGTAAGAGAATATGTAGATTTCAACCTTTATACTTATTTTAATTTAGCTTAACTATATGTATGTCTTCTTCTTCTTCTTCTTCATGATGTAAGTTGTTGTGGGTTGTGTTGATTGTGTATAAAAGACATAATTGGATTGAAAGATGAAGAAATAAGAAAGTAGAAGTGTTGAATTTGATGTTATGCATAACCAAACCAATTTCTATTTTAATGTGTAAAGACTATGTAAACCCTAACTTACATCACTTGTATTAGCCATTTTAGTTGATGATTGAGGGTTGTAAATGATGTTTGAAAGGGTTTTAGATGGTGTATTATGCTTAATGATTAATTGTTACGCCCGCGTCTAGGACCCTAGGAGTTTGTATGTATACACGTATGTATACATGTATAAATATGTGTATGTGTATGTGTATATGTGTATGCATATGTGTATACAGGTATGAATATGTGTATGGATTGCATTGAATAAATGCGAATGAGAATGCCTTGAGAAATGTGTGTGTGTATGAATATATTATGAGAATATGCGTATGTGTTTGTGGTTGATTGTGTGTCATTGCTTTATCGGGAAGCGTGCCTTCTCGGTTGGATGAGGGACGATGAGTATTTATGCTTAGGACTATGCTTAGAAGTGTGTAGCAGTTGAACGAGGAAGTTGGGGTTGGTTTCGGGCACGGTAGGCTTGCCAATAGGCAAGATTGTGCCGGAAAAGTGTCTGTAACGACTCGTGACATGGCATCACGACTCGTTACAGAGGGTTTTGTGAGTGTGTATGGTAGAATTGTTGCTGTAACGACTCGTGAAGGGTCATCACGACTCGTTACAGTAGGTTTTGCCTTTGATAGATGAGCTTTTGGTCGGGCACGACTCGTGAAGGGGTGTCACGAGTCGTTACAGTGAGTTAGGCCTGATTTCTGAAGGTTTTTGGTGTGTCACGAGTCGTGACAGGAGTGTCACGAGTCGTGAAGGGAGTGTCACGAGTCATGATATGGGAGTCACGAGTCGTGAAGGGTGAGATTTGTCATTTTCTGCAGGCAATTTTGGGGCGTCACGAGTCGTGACAGTAGTGTCACGAGTCGTGACAGGCGTTTCACGAGTCGTGACAGGAGTGTCACGAGTCGTGACAGTGGCTTTGACGTCATTTTGTTGACTTTTTGAGCATTTTTAATCGAGCTTCCATCGTAAGTTTCTTCATTTCTCCCGTTCTGAAATTCCTTAAACCCTACGGATTCTTTCAGTTCTTCCTTCCTAAATTTATCAAAACCCTAGAGGAAGCGAGATTGAAGTTAGAAGTGACCGTACGCTTGAGTTAGAGCCTGATTGTATTTGAGGTTTGTGCTAAACCATGTTTGTTTGTGCTATTGATTCTTTTATAGCTTCTTTTGCTATTTTAGCAATCGAATGGAGTCTGTAAGGGAATAATCCCTGATGCTATGTTCTTATTGATTGGTATTGATTATTAATGGATTGATTGATGCTTGATATTAATTAGTGATGATGTGTGAATTTATGTTTGCATTAATTGTTGATGGATATCAATGTGAGATTGATGTCGTATTGACTTATACGGAAGTGTATTGATTTCTTAATGAATATGCATATGGAATTGATGTTTGAATTAATTGTTGATGTATATCAATGTGAGATTGATGTTGTATTGATTGGTATGGATTGGTATTGATTGTTGTATTGATGGTTAATGGCTTAACATGTGGAATGGATGCTTTAATGCATTGGAAAGAGAGAAATGAGGAGGAAAGAGAAAAGAAAGGGGGAGTGTTGAGTGCAGAGCGATGCTCTGGGCACACTGGGTCAAAAATAGAAAGATTCCTTGGAGGAATCATATGGATAATGCCCTCCCCAGAAGGGGAGATGAGTCTCAAGACATAGGTGCTGGGCACCAACTATTTAATAAAGAGAAGTACCGGTACATACAGGGACCCAGTGTGTGCGAAAGGCAATGTGCACATTCAGGAAAACAAGAGTGAATGAGTGTAAGAGTGAATCTCAGGGGTACTGGCAGTGCATTGCATTCGGTATATTGACATATCTGTGATTATGTTTTTAATGCATTGCCTTGGTATGATTATGATGGTGTTTTGCTATGTTTGTGAATGCATACTTATTGACATATATTTTAGCACCACTGAGTTTTATACTCAGCGTTTATCATTTGATGAACGTAGGTACTGAGCCCACGGGAGAGCAACCTGAGAGACGCTAGAGTCGTCAGCAGAGAAAGCACATTCTCGGAGTGGTATGGAAGCGTCTGGCAATCTCCACCACCTTTTTGTAATAGGAGCTTGTTGTAATCATTTTGGCAGTAGATATTGTTTTAGTTAGTGGTGAATAGTCATGTATTGTACACTTGTATATACATATATATATGTGTGCTTCTTTTTGAGACCGTGTGGTTATTGAATGATGAGTATGAATGCATGATTCTGTGTTATCCAGGGAATGATGCATGTGTGTTTGACTGCATGCCATGCTACGCACTGTTTCACCATTAATACAGGTTTTGTACCCATACGAATGTCTAAAGGTTGAAAATAGGACGTATCCCTGGTAGGGTACGTGGTGGCTTTCCCAAGGGACGGTCGTTGCGTATGCTACGGGAGCATGTTCCTCCAGGTATGGGCTGGGGTGTGACATTAATGGAAGAATGAATTCTTATATTGCTCATACTTGGATAGATTTGAATGAAGTAAAATCTATGATGAATTGTATTTAATGAATGATTGAACTTTAAATTATGTTTAATTGATATTTATAGCAAGTTTTGGGAGTGTTTTTAAAGTGTTTTGGTCATGGGAATAGGTTAGGAAGCTTAAGGAACCATTTGGGGGTGTTTTGGGTGTTGAAAAATGATGAAAAACTAGTGTTTTTGGAGGAGGACGAGTCTTACATGAGTTGTGTAAAGCTCTCCATGACTTGTGTAGCTCATGAATATCCTAAACATGTATTTTTTGGTAAGGGCCGAGTTATACAAGACTCGTGCAAAAGCTGTACATGACTCATGTAGACTTTAAAGGCTTGTTTTGAGTGATTTTGTCAACAACATTTAGAGGCCTTATCGGATGAGTTTTGAGGCATGTAATATATCGTTGGAAAGATATTTGAGTCTAGTTTCCAATGGTTTAAGAATAATTTAATTTAAAGGTTATTTTCTTAGACAAAAGTCTTGTACAATGAGAAAAGGTTTTAGAAGATAAAATGTTTTGTGTTAAAAAGTGGTAGAATTCTACCTATAACTTGGTATACATTGAAATATTTTTATGTTGCTAATTTTATCCTTAAATTATATGTTAATTATATAAGTATATGTATATTTAAGTAAGATATTAGTTGAACAATCTTAAGAATCCTTTATGATTGCTTAATTGTGTTAAGTCATAGACTTACTTGTAAGGTGATTGGAAAGAAACCAATGTGTTGTGAATCTTTGTATGAATTATTTCTTTTATTAAGTATGGATACTTTGTAATGTTATAGGTGGTGTGAAGGAAGATTTACAAGTATCACCAAGGGGTTTGGATAAGGGAAATTTCATTGCAGGTTTATGCTTTTCACTTTTTGACCCATTAAAGGACTTGAAATGATGTTTTTCACAGTTGATTGCTTGTAATAGCAAAGTAAAGAGCTTATATTATAGATGGTACTATATGATCATTAATGCATGTTACACCCCAGCCCATACCTGGAGGAACATGCTCCCGTAGCATACGCAACGACCGTCCCTCGGGAAAGCCGCTACGTACCCTACCAGGGATACGTCCTATTTTCGACTTAAATACCTTCGTATGGGTACAAACGTCCTACCGACGATGGCGAGAAGGAAGATAGCGTGACATACATTCAAGCATACATACAACATTCCCTGGCTATAAAACAATCACACATTCACACGGTTTGGTATAACAATAACTTCTGATATAAAAATATCAACAAATACATGAGTTCAAACTATATAACATAACATTCTCACCACCTAACTCTATACATTGACTATTTCCACTATGATTACACAAGCCTACTAATACAAAAAGAATGGAGATTGCCAGACCGCCCCGTACCACTCCGAGAAGATGCTTCTCTACTGACGACTCTAACACCTCTCGGGCTGCTCTCCTGTGGGCTCTGAACCTACGTTCATCAAATGATAAACGCTGAGTATAAAACTCAGTGGTGCTAATAAACACATCATTAAACAATCATGCAACATACCATCGTAAGCATGTCAGAGCAATACAGTAGGAACATAAGCATAACCATATCGTGCACATTGAATGCAATGCAATGCTAATGCTCCTGCTAATCACTCTTACTCTCATTCACTCTTGTTTCTTGAATGTGCACATTGCCTTTCACACACACTGGGTCCCTGTATGTACCGGTACTCATCTCCCAAAGGAGGGCATTAAACATTTGGTGCTATGCACCCATTTCCTACTGTATGTCTCGAGACTCATCTCCCTTTTTAGGAGGGCATCATCTATATGATTCCTTAAAGGAATTCTTTTCATATTTGACCCAGTGTGCCCAGAGCATAGCTCTGCACTCATCACTCCTCATTCCTTTCTCTTTTCTCTATTCATTTCTCTCTTTCCAATGCGTATACTCATGATTTAAGCATCAATTCCACATATATATATCCATCAAACAATCAATACAATCGCATTAAGAACATAACATAAGGGATCATTCCCTGTAAGATCTCATTTGATTGCAAGAATAGCAAAAGAAGCCATAGAAGAATCAATAGCGTAACATTAGCACAAACCTTCTAATCCAAGTAAGCTCTTGCTCAAGCTTCTAGCCTCAACTCTAGCACCTTTTAACTTCTATCACGCGTCCTCTAACGTTCCGTAGGCTTAGAACCACTAAAAGGGATAATTGGTAGGATTTAAGGAAGGTTTAAGCTGAAGAAAAGGGAAGAAAACTAATGGGAAACCGTTCTATTCCTCTCTTAAAAAGTCAAATTAAAGTCACGTACGGCCGTACGGACATTGGTACGCCCATATCGACTCCAAAAGCCTAACAAACCCAAAAACTTATGAGTTGCGGTACGGCCGTACCACCTTTTGGTACGCCCGTACGCCCTAATTCCTGCGAGCTTGACTGACAAACCTGATTTCTTGCGAGTTGGCGTCCGGCCGTACCACCTATTGGTACGCCTGTACGCCTTCCCGAGGCTAAAATCCCTGACTCCCTCTGCCTCGTACGACCGTACGGCCAAAACGTATGCCCGTACCACCTCCTAAAAATGCAATACATGCCCATTGGCATGCCTAGCTCGCCCGGAACTTGTCCCAATGCGTAACCAGCCCTAAATACACTTCCCAACACATTCTAAACCTCATAGCTACGCCGTCCCTCATCCAACTGAGAAGACACGCTTCCCAATAAGGTGACGACATCCAACCTAACCAATAAGCACACGCATAGCAAACCAAAGCAACACATTCAAACATAAGCACTCAACCATCATTCTTCAATCATAACACATGCATTATCATATAAGCATAATCACGTCTCATAAAACAGTTACGTCCACACCCATATACATACACATAAACCTACGCGTATACAAGCATACGCACACCCTAGCAATCCTACAAACATACACACATACGTACAAACTACTAGGGTTCTAGACATGGGCGTAATAATTCTCTCCCCCTTAAAAGAATTTTGTCCCTGAAATTCAACTCTGAACTATGAGGAGAACAACTGCGGGTATCTCTCTCTCATCACTGACTCCCGTTCCCATGTCGCATCCTGGCCCGTGTGATGGTTCCATAGAACTTTAACTAAAGGAATTTGCTTGTTCCTTAACTGCTTCGTCTCTCGTGCTAGAATCTGTATCAGCTCTTCGCTGTAGGAAAAATCCTGCTGTACTTCAATCGTTTCCACTGGAATAATATGTGAAGGATCTGACCGATACCGTCTCAACATAGATACATGGAAGACATCATGTACACGTTCCAACTCTGGCGGCAAAGCTAATCTGTAGGCTAGCGGTCCTACTCACTCCAATACCTCATAAGGTCCAATAAAACGTGGACTCAATTTACCGCGTTGCCCAAACTGTAGGAGCTTCTTCCATGGTGACATCTTGAGAAATACCTTATCTCTGACCACATATTCAATATCCCGCCGTTTCAAATCCGTATAGGACTTACATCTGTCTGAAGCAGCCTGTAGTCGGGCCCTAATCAACTGCACCTGCTCTTCTGCCTGTGTTACCATGTCTGGTCCAACTAACTGTCGTTCACCAACCTCATTCCAGTACAATGGCGTCCTACATCAGCACCCATACAGTGCCTCAAAAGTAGCCATTTGTATTCTGGACTGGAAGCTGTTGTTGTAAGCGAACTCAATCAGTGGCAAGTAACGATCCCAACTGCCAGACCATTCCATAACACATGCACGCAACATGTCTTCAAGTACCTGAATGACCCTTTCTGACTGGCCATCTGTCTCGGGGTGAAATGTAGTGCTGAACCGAACTCTGGTGCCCATGGCCCTCTGAAAAGTATCCCAAAACCGTGACGTAAATCTCGGATCACGATCAGACACTATAGAAGATGGAACTCTGTGAAAGTGAACAATCTCATCATAATACAGACCTGCTAGACGCTCTAAACTGTAATCCATACGTACGGGTAGAAAATGTGATACCTTAGTCAACCGGTCTACAATTACCCATACAGCGTCGTGTCTGTTCTGTGTCATCGGTAACCCTGTGACGAAGTCCATTGTAATCTGGTCCCATTTCCATACTGGCACTGGCAAAGGACTAAGTAAACCTGCTGGTACCTGACATTCTGCTTTAACCCTCTGACATACCAGACATCTCGCCACATACTCAGCTATATCTCTCCTCATGCCTACCCACCAGTAGTATTGTCGTAAATCACAGTATAATGACCTGTTTGATCAGTTGAAAGATGCTGCAATGTTTTCAAAGATTGATTTGAGATCAGGGTATCACCAGCTTCGGGTTAAAGATGGCAGTGTGGCTAAGACAGCGTTCAGGACGCGTTACGGGCATTATGAGTTCTTGGTAATGCCGTTTGGATTGACTAACGTGCCAACAACATTTATGACCCTGATGAACACAGTGTTTGCAGACTATTTGGATCGGTTTGTAGTGGTGTTCATTGACGACATCCTTGTGTATTCGAAATCAGACGAGGAACACGATAGGCATTTAAGATTGGTTCTGTAACGGCTGCAAGAGAAGCAGTTGTATGGTAAACTTTCGAAGTGTTCTTTTTGGTTAGAACAAGTAGCATTTTTAGGGCATGTAATTTCGGCAAAAGGTATCCGAGTTGATCCGAGTAAGGTTGAAGCAGTTTTGAGTTGGCCGATACCGCGGAATATCAGTGAGATCCACAGTTTTCTAGGGTTAGCTGGTTACTATCGACGGTTTGTAAAAGGATTCTCGATGCTTGCCTTATCGTTGACAACGTTGCTTCGAAAGGATGTTTCTTTTTATTGGTCCGAGTAATGTCAGCAGAGTTTTGATCGCCTAAAAGACTGCTTAACACAAGCTCCGGTGTTGACGTTACCCACGCTAGGGAAGACTTTTATTGTTTATAGTGATGCTTCACTTAATGGTTTAGGTTGTGTATTGATGTAGGATAGGAAAGTGATAGCATACGCGTCACGACAGTTGAAATCGCACCAAAGGAATTACCCGATGCACGATTTGGAGTTAGCAGCGATTATGTTTACCTTAAAGATTTGGCATCACTATTTGTACGGAGAGTTGTGCGATATGTACACGGACCACAAGAGCCTAAAGTATCTGGGTACATAGAGGGAATTGAATTTGAGGCAACGACGGTGGTTAGAACTGATTAAGGACTACGATTGCATCATTGATTACCATCCAGGTAAAGCAAATTCGGTTGCAGATGCCCTAAGTCGTAAGTTGATTGCAGACTTAAGAAAGTCTTCGTTGATGCTGGTACTGGAAATGCGACAGTTGCATGGGACATTAACAGTGCAACCTGAAGGTCTCTTAGCTCAATTGCATCTGCAAGTGAAACCAGTGCTAACAGAACAGATTCGATAGAGTGCAGTGAATGACGAGGAGTATCAGAAGCAGTTGCAGAAAGTACAGGCTGGTAAGACTACTCTGTTTCGGTTGGATGATGATGGGAATTTGAGACATGGAATCCGTCTGTACATTCCAGCAGACGAAGAGCTGAAACGACAAATTCTGGAAGAGGCACATGAATCTATGTATGCTTATCATCCAGGAGGTACTAAGATGTATAGAGATCTGAGACAGTATTATTGGTGGGTTGGTATGAAGACAGAGATAGCAGATTATGTGGCTAAGTGTCTGGTATGCCAGCATATCAAGGCAGAACATCAGGTACCCGCGGGATTACTGAGTCCTTTGCAGTTTCCAGAGTGGAAGTGGGATCGTATTACGATGGACTTTATCACAGGACTGCCGATGACACAAGCTAAGCATGATTCAGTATGGGTAATAGTGAACAGACTGACGAAGACAGCTCATTTCTTATCTGTATGTATGGATTACAGTCTGGAACGACTGGCTAATCTGTACATAGCAGAGATTATCAGATTGCATGAAGTACCGATTTCCATTGTGTCTGACAGAGACCCGAGGTTTACGTCACATTTTTGGGGTACATTTCAACGAGCCTTAGGTACTAGAGAGCAGTTTAGTACAGCGTTTCATCCTCAGACTGACGGACAGTCAGAGCGCATGATACAGATTCTAGAGGATATGCTACGCGCATGTGTATTGGAATGGGAAGGAAGTTGGGATCGCTACATTCCTTTGATTGAGTTTGCCTACAACAACAGTTATCAGACAAGTATTCAGATGGCACCGTACGAGACATTGTATGGACGACGATGTCGTACACCATTACATTGGGATGAGGTAGGTGAACGATGATTAATTGGTCCTGAGTTAGTCCAACAGGTAGAAGATCAGGTACATTTGATTAAGAGCCGATTGAAAGCCGCATCCGATCGCAGTAAGTCTTATGTGGATCTAAAACGATGGGATATCGAGTACAGTGTCGGAGATAAGGTATTTCTTAAGGTGTCTCCATGGAAGAAGATTATGTGATTTGGTCAAAAGGGTAAGCTAAGTCCAAGATTCATTGGTCCGTATGAGATTTTGGAACGGATTGGACCCTTAGCTTATCGGTTAGCATTGCCACCTGAGTTGGACCGGATCCATAATGTGTTTCATGTGTCGATGTTGAGGAGATACAGGTCAAATCCTTCGCATGTTATTCCGGTTGAAACTATTGAGGTACAGCCAGATCTGACTTACAGTGAGGAGCCGGTACAGATTTTAGCCCGAGAGACCAAACAGTTACAGAATAAGCAGATACCGTTGGTCAAGGTATTATGGAATCATCGTACCGGTCAAGATGCTACGTGAGAACGCGAGGCTACGATGAAGGCACAGTATCCCCACCTATTTTCGAGTAAGTTAGGAGGAATTTCGGGGATGAAATTCCTTTTTAGGAGGGGAGAGTTGTTACACCCGCATTAGAGACCCTAGGAGTTATGCAATTATATGTGTCTATGCGTAGATGAATGGTAGGATTGCCATACGTATATGATGATGTATGTTATGAATGAATGTATGCATTGACAGTTTTGTGCTTGTGCATCTATGTGTTACAATGTATGAACTTATAAGCTTGATTGTGTGTCGTCACCTGATTGGGAAGCGTGTCTTCTCGGTTGGATGAGGGACGGCGTGTATATGTGTATTGGAATGCGTTAGAAGTGTGTTTCAGGTTAGCTAGGAGGTTTGGGATAGTTACAGAGGAGTTTGGCTTGCCAAAAGGCAGGTTATGTGATTTTAAGGAGTGGTACGGGCGTACATATTGGGCGTACGATAGTACGAGTCAGGGGAATACAGGGATTTTAGGGCCTGGAGGACGTACGGGCGTACCAAATGGTGGTACGGTCATACCGTTGCTCGTAGGAATTTAGATAGCTCGCAGGAAATTTAGGTTTGTCAGTCGAATGGAGCACGTACGGGCGTACCAATTGGGGGTACGGGCGTACGGTTGCTCGCAGGAAAATTGAGTTTCTCAGAATTTTAGGGTCGGTACGGGCGTACCAATTCCGTACGGCCGTACGTGACGTTTAATTTGACTTTTAAGGCTAAAAACAGACGGTTTTCATTTGGTTTCATTCCTTAATTCCTAAGCTAAACACCCTTAAACCCTACCAAAACTCCTCCTTAAGGATTCTAAATGTCGCTAGCGTCCCAGAACGTGAGATAGAAGTTGATTACGAGTAAGGACAAGATCATTGGCTATAGCTAGAAGTAGCTTGCTTTTGAGGTTAGTGCTAGTTTTGAGTGTTTAGCCACTTTTGGCTTGTTTCTATTGCCGGAAGACTTGTACCAAGTCTAGGCTTGTATGTTTACCTTATGTTTGATTCATTGAGGTGTGTTATACGAATGATGATTGTTTTGATGCTTGGATTTATGTTTTCTTTGTGTAATGAGGTGATGTATTGCCCAAGCATTTGTGTATACGATGAAATGATAGTGATAACATGCTTACATGTATGGAGATGAATGATGAGGAAAGACAGAGTGAAAAGAAAATAAGAAATGAGGGCAGAGCTCAGCTCTGAGCACACTGGATCAATTATGAATGGGATTCCTTCGGGAATCATTATATATATTCTCCTGAGATGGGAGATGGATATAGAGTGCAGAGCACTTAATAGATAAATGGCCTCCTATGGGAGATGAGTACCGGTACCTATCGGGATCTAGCGTGTGTGAAAGGAATGTGCATAATTACAGGAAAACAAGAGTGAATGAGGGTGAATGATAGACTCATTGGCATTTGCATTGCATATGATGTTTATGATGAATTGGTATATGTTTTATGATTGGTTATATGTATTTCTAGCACCACTGAGTTTTATCTCAGCGTTTGTCATTTGATGAACGTAGGTTCAGAGCCCACGGGTGAGCAGTCAGGAAAGGACTAGAGGTCATCAGCTGAGATAGACCGATCTCATTTTGGTACGGGACTTCTGCAACATACTCCGGCTTCCTTTTGGATTGTGTAGCTAGGGTGGCAGTAGTCATGTATATCTTGTAGTCATTGTATAGCTCTTGGTGGTTTTATATATGCACGCACTGATTATATAACAGGTTTTTGTTTATATGAAATACGGTATAGTCTGTTTATGTATGTGGCATGTGTGTATGTTAAGTTGATCCCGGGTAAATGCTTGCGCATCACGTTGTACGTTGCATAACCACCATTAGACTTAGAACGTGTCTCCATACGACGTTTATACGATGTATCCCTGGTGGTACAAGCACTGGTCTTCTTCTAAGGGCCGCTGTCTGTGCTACGGGAGCATGTCCGCCTGGGTATGGGCTGGGTGTGACAGTTTACATGGGAAATGATAGGTTCAATCAAATTGTAGAATCATGATGGATCTACTAGAATCTTGAGGGATGTTCTCTATGTGCCAAATTTGAAAAAGAATCTCATCTCCTTGGGGGCCTTAGAATCAAAAGGTCTAGTTGTGATGATGCGAGATGGAATTCTTAAAGAAACATCGGGAGCACTTGTGATGCTGAAAGGTGTGAGGAAGAATAATTTGTATTTCTATCAAGGTAGAACAGTTGTTGAGACAGTGATAATAGCAACTTCAAGTAGCAAGAATGATGCAGATGCAGTGAAGCTGTGGCATGTGCGATTGAGACATGTTGGTGAAAATCCTTGCAGACTCTAGCAAAACAAGGATTATTGAAAGGTGTAAAAAATTAGCAAATTAGAATTCTGCGAGCATTATATTTTAAGAAAACAAGAGAGAGTGAAATTTAGCACAACAATCCATAATACTAAGAGGATTTTGGACTATGTGCACTCAGATGTGTGACGACCTGCCAAAACGCCATCTCTTGGAGGTCGACATTATTTTATCACTTTCGTTGATGATTTTTCTAGAAGAGTTTAGGTGTTTATTATGAAGAGGAAAGATGACGTGCTTGGAGTTTTCCTTAAATTAAAAGCTTAAGTTGAAAACCAGACGGGAAGGAAAATCAAAGTTCTCCCAATAAATAACGGTGGAGAATACAGGAGCAATCCGCTCCTGGAGGTATGCCAAGAGTTTGGTATAGTTTGGTACTTCACAGTTAGAAAAATACCACAGCAGAATGAGGTGTCAGAGCGTATGAATAAGACCCTTATGGAGAAAGTTCGTTATATGTTGTCCAATGTTGGGTTGGGTAAAAAGTTCTAGGTTGAAGCTGTGTCATACGCCTAACATCTCATCAATCGTTTGCCATCATCTACAATAGGTGGCAAGACTCCATTGAAGGTATGGTCTAGAAAACCTATAACATATTATGATTCTTTACATATTTTTAGTCCTACTGCATATTATCATGTAAGGGAATCAAAGTTAGATCCATAGGCAAAGAAAGCTCTTTTCATGGGTTTTAATGTTGAAGTAAAGGGATATCATCTCTGGTGTCTGGAGGCAAAGAAGACCATCATCAACAGTGATGTTACTTTTGATGAATCAACTATATTGAATAAGGTAACATAAGAAGAGACAAGGGTACACAGAAGCAGGTAGAGTGTGCATAAAAGTAGGTGGAGTTTGAACAGATGGTGGTGAGTCCAAAAAAAGCCATAATTAGTGAATCTCTTATAATAGAAGAAGAGTTAGATGATGAGGAGGTTTCAACCTAAGAACCTCTGTAGCAGTCAGAGCCTAGTGCTGTTAGACGGGTAAAACGAGAAATTCATAAACCTGCTCATTTTACTAATATGGTGGCATATACACTTCCAGTAGTAGATAATGTTTCGTATACTTTTCTTGAAGCTATCTGATCGAGTGTCAAAGTGTCATGTTTTATGCCCACAAAGCACCTATTTTAGCATTATTTATTTGTTAAAATAGTTGACTTGCATACATTTCATATTTTGCAGGTCAAAAATGATGAGTTTTGGAAAATGTGCTTAATTGGGAGTTTTTAGAGCTTATTTGGATTTTAGAGTTTTGGGATACTGCTTGTGGGCATAAGACAGGGTGAAATGACCTATCAGCAGTGCGTTTTGGAAAGAAGAAGTTGATTCAAACTCAAACTCCTATGAGCTGGAAGCAGATAAGGCTTGCGGGCATAAGGGACACCAAAACGACAACACCTGGACAGTTTTTGGAGTCTGGACGAGGATGAGTTTTAGTTGCACTTAAACTCCTTAAGCTGGATGAAAAAGTAATTGGGAACAATGCAAACTCTTTCATTTGAAGATCAGGGTTATTAATTAATTAATTATTTTTATTTTATTTATTTTCCCCTTCCTCATATAAAAAGGAACGTATGTATAGAGGAAGGGGCAGCTAGTTTTTGGTTCTGTCCTTGAGTAGTTTGGATTTTTATTCATTCTTTTATTTTAATTCTAGTTTTTATTTTCTTTATTTTTATTTTATGTTTATGATGAATTCGTCAATGATGCTAGGTTAGGCGATTATTTTTCCCAATTGAAAGTAATTCAAGTCATTCATTAAATGATTATGTGAGATCTAAGTGATCCTAATTCCATTGGTAAAGCACTATTATCTCTAATTCTGAGTCACATAGAACCATTGCTGTTCCTAGTGCATGTAAATAAGGTCTGTTGCATGTTTCTAAGTTCTAGCATATTGCTAAGCGGGTTGTTTGATACGGAAAAGTTACTCGACTTACTGGAATGGTAAAGCAAGATGCTATCGTTGTTGTGATTTGTGGTAGTATTTATGTGGGTCAGAGGAACTAGTTTGAACACGAGGGATGCTGGGTCGCAACTGTTAACTAGAGTCGGGTCTTCCTAATTCTTAATGCAGTCTCAGGATGACTTAATGAGAATCTATTTCCACCTTGTCTATCCTGGGATTAAAGGCATTTCATAGAGCTTGTTTCATGGCATCTTCAAATAAGAGAAGATTGGGGCGTGCGAGACTTGCTCGATAAACTATAACTGGCTTAGTGCCATTATTGCCTTTGGACTATTATTGAATCCATGATCATATTCAATTAATGAATACTTGATGCTTTCGGTTGGGAGAATTACTTTTTATTGATTTTCTCCAATTCATTTTATTTATTTTTTTGTTTCATTTATTTCAATTACTTTCTAATTTATTTAGTTTATTTTTAAATGCAAAGGATTAAGTGAGGTGAAACCGTCTCTGTAGGATTCGACCCTTACTTCCACTGCTACAAAAATTCATAATTCCAAAGTGTGGCTTGTAAGGAATTAATTTGACAGAAGCGACACCCGATCACTGTCTAAAGTTCAGAAAATAACAGATTGAAAGATGCAATGGAAGAAGAGATGCAATCTCTTCAGAAGAATGAGACGTGAAAGTTGACTAAACTACAGAAGGGTAAGAAGGCCATTGGGTGCAAATGAGTATTTGTAAGAAAGAAGGATTTCCTGATAAGAATGATGTTTGCTACAAGGTAAGGTTGGTACCTAAAGGCTATGCTCAGAAGGAGGGAGTTGATTATAATGAAGTATTTTCTCCAGTTGTTAAACATTCCTCCATTA
>CANYBF011268376.1:0-21381 GCA_948192965.1 Dalechampia spathulata | reverse complement strand
TTTATCTCAGCGTTTGTCATTTGATGAACGTAGGTTCAGAGCCCACAGGGGAGCCATCAGGGAAGGACTAGAGGTCGTCAGCTGAGACGGACTGATCTCACTTGGTACGGGACTTCTGCGGCTACTCCGATCCTCTTTTGGTTGTGTAGCTAGGATGACAGTAGTGATGTATAATTTGTATAGCTTTTGGTGGTTTATTGTATGCACTCACTGTATGTATAACTGGTTTTAACAGGTTTTATATTAATGAAATACGATATTGCCTGTTATTGAATTGAATGTTGCATGAGTGTATATTTATGGATCCCGGGTATAGGATGTATGCACATCGCGTTGTTTCCACCGCACAACCACCATTAGGCTTAGAGTGTGTCCCCATACGACGTTCATTGAGGTATCCCTGGTGGTGCAGGCACTAGTCTTCTTCTGGGGGCCGCTGTCTGTGTCGCGGGAGCATGTCCTCCTGGGTATGGGCTGGGTGTGACAGTAATTAATCTTAAGATATCTCTACTAAATAGTCCCTTCAATATACTTAAAATAGTTTAATTTCAATTTCTCAATAGTTAAGTAATCGATAATCTTACCTTGTAAAATCCTGAGGTTCACCACTCTATTAAAATTTTTCTTCTCTTGTTTCCTAAACTTGAATTGGCCATTCAATTTTGAAAGAGGTGGTGGCAGCATACCTCTCAAAACATTTTGAGCATGCTTACATAGGCATGGTATCTTTTAACAACTCTTCCATCTAAGGTTTGGTCTCCTCAATTGTTAGCTCTACTATATTTAATGAAGCTTCTTTCGTCGATTTTGGTTGCTCTTTCTCTTCTAGCATTTCTCTCTCTTCTTGGTTTGACTCTTTGTCCTCCTTAGGTACTTCCTCTGATTCTTCTGTCAGGGCCTGAATGAATCATTCATCCATTTGCTTAGATTTATCATCCACCATTTTTGGAGGTAGCCAAGCTCGGTTGAATAATTGAGGTCTTAGTGTTTTCCAACCAGTATATACTTTGATGCTGGTGTGCTCCATATCCATTATGGGTCTTGGAGGAGAAGCAAAATTAGTTTGCTTTTTGGTCGGTGGTATGAGCTCCTCATCATCCACCATAATCGACTCCTTGCCCATACGTCTCTTGCTCACCAGACCTCCTGTCACACCCAGCCCATACCCAGGAGGACATGCTCCCGCGACACCGACAACGGCCCCCAAAAGAAGGCCAGTGCCTGCACCGCCAGGGATACCTCGTGAAGACGTCGTATGGGGACACACTCTAAGCCTAATGGTGGTTGTGCTGCGGAAACAACGTGATGCTAACGTACCCGGGATCATTACCATTCATGCACTCAATTTAAACATAAACATTAATAGAAACAGGCATCCGTATTTCATTAATATAAAACCTGATATACATACAGTGAGTGCGTACAATACACCACCAAAAGCTATACATAAGTACATAACTGTACAATATAAACATAACTACTGCCACACCCTAGCTACACGACCAAAAAGAAGCCGGAGTGTGCCTCAGGAGTCCCGTACCGAGTATAGATCAATCCATCTCTGCTGACCACCTCTAATCCTTCTCTGATCACTCCCCTGTGGGCTCTGAACCTACGTTCATCAAATGACAAACGCTGAGATAAACTCAGTGGTGCTAGAAACACATATAATCAATCATTAAACATATAACAATTCTTCATAAACAACATATGCAATGCAAATGCCAATGATTCTGTCATTCACCCTCATTCACTCTTGTTTTCCTAAATTGTGCACATTCCTTTCGCACACACTGGATCCCGATAGGTACCGGTACTCATCGCCTGTAGGCGGCCATTTATCTGAGTGCCCTGCACTCTATATCCATCTCCCATCTCAGGAGAATATCTATATAATGATTCCCAAAGGAATCCCATTCATAATTGATCCAGTGTGCCCAGAGCTGAGCTTTGCCCTCATTTCTCATTTTCTTTTCACTCTTTCTCCATTCATCCATCATCATAATGCAAATGATCATATCATTCATTCATTTACCCCTCGAACTAAACAATTGGGGCATTAAACATAGCGTTTGATAAGGAAATCATATCGTTCCAAGCATCAGAATCAATATCCATCGCATAACATAGCCAAATGATAGCATTCCTATCAAAATCAATAGCCTAGACGTAGTTTACGTCTTGTAGCAATCAGAAACAAGCCGTAAGTGGCTTAACACATAAAACTAGCACTAACCTCAAATGCAAGTAACTTCTAGTTGAAGCCTGTGATCCTGCCTTTACTTGTAATCAGCTTCTATCTCGCGTTCTCGGACGCTATGGATGTTTAGAATCCTTCAAAAGGATTTAAGGTAGGGTTTAGCTTAAGAAAAGGGAAGAAAACATAAGGAAAACAGTCTATTTTCTGCCTTAAAAGTCAAATATATAAAGTCGGGTACGGCCATACGGACATTGGTACGCCCGTACCGACTCCAAAAGCCTGATAAACCAAAAACCTGCGAGTTGTCGTACGGCCGTACCACCTATTGGTACGCCCGTACGGGTACTGTTCATCTGACAAACCTAAATTTTCCTACGAGCAAATCTGATTCCTGCGAGTTGCGGTACTGCCGTACGCCCATGTGGTACGCCCGTACGTACTCGAGGCCCTCAAATCCCTGTTTTTGCTCGCCTCGTACGACCGTACGGCCAACCCGTACGCCCGTACCACTCCCCAAAAATGCATAACATGCCTATTGGCATGCCTGACTCGCCCAGAACCTGTCCCAACACATAACCAATTATAAACACACTTCCAAACACCTTCTAAACCTTATATCTACGCCGTCCCTCATCCAACCGAGAAGACATGCTTCCCAATAAGGTGACGACACACAACCAAACCACAAGGCATATATCACATTATATAGCAACACGAATACATACAAGCATGAAACCACCAATGCATACATTCATTCAATATACCAATCATCTACATGCACGTACACATTCACATATACACAGTCACATATATCCCTAGACACGTATATATGCATAACTCCTAGGGTCTCTAATGTGGGCGTAACACCTCCACCAGTGGCCTTCCTTATGTGCACCATATTTTCCAAATCCCTAATTTGGGTGAATTGAGGGAAAGTGAAATTTTGAGAGAGAGAGGGAATTTTGGGGTCCTACATAGTAAATAAGGGGAGTGGATAAATATTTAAAATCTTAAAAGGTAAGTTAAAAAGAATTTAAGTTAGAATGAAACTTAAACTTCCTCTATTAAAAATGCAAAGTCCAACGTTTTACTCCCTCATTTTTTTGATTCAGATTTCTACAACCAAAACAAGATAATTAAATTAAACTTAAAGAAGATTGAAAGGTAGAAGATAGTAAAAACTAAAATTAACCTACTTAAAATAAAAACATGAACTGAAAAATGTAGTTCTGGTTTATAAGTCCCAGCTCGACTTCCTGGTTTGCTTTACTCGTAAGAGGGATCACCCATTGTGATGACACACACTGGTTGAGTAAAGAACCCTTCATAAAATGGCTTGAGGCAATGTCCAATTACTTTGAATATTTTTATCGAGTTTAAAATTTTGATTTCTATTGCACCTTGTATGAAATTTCATTTAACTTCAAATGGACCTAGCCATTTTGACTTCAACTTTCTAGGAAATAACTTCATCCTGGAATTGTACAACAACACTCTCTATCCGACTGTGAAGTCTTTCTAATTTATATTCTTGTCATGAAGTCTACATGATTTATCCTTATAAATTCTTGAATTCTCATAGGCTTCATTCCTTATTTCTTCCGGTTCCTAAATTTGTGACTTTCTATGATTGCCAACATCATCGATTGACATGCTACACTACTTGATTGCTCAATAAGCTTTGTGTTCAAGTTTAATTGGTAAATGGTAAGACTTACCATAAACAATCATGAAAGGTGACATTCCGAGAGGGCTTTTATATATAGTCCTATATGCCTACAAAGCATCATCAAGTCGCAGACTCTAGTCTTTTCGGTTGGGAGTTATAATTTTCTCCAAAATCGACTTGATGTCTCTATTGGTGACTTCAACTTGTCCATTCCCTTGAGGGTGATAAGAAGTGGTCATGTGATGAGTTACACCATATTTAAAAAATAGAGATGTAACTTCTCTATTGCAAAAATGTATGCCTCGATCGCTTATAATTGCCTTCGAAATTTCAAATCTATTAAACACATTAGTCCTAATAAAGTTAACCATGGTTTTAGCATCATTGAACTTGGTTGCTTTGGCTTCCACCCATTTTGATACATAGTCAACAAACACTAGAATGTAAACATTACCGAATGAAGGTGGGAATGATCCTATAAAATCCATCCTCCACACGTTGAATCTTTCACAAACCAAAATTCCTTGTTGGGGCATTTCATTTCTTCTTCCCAGGCCTCCTGTTCTCTGGTAATTTTCATAGTGTTTGCAGAATAAATATGCATTGTGATGTATCATTGGCCAATATAGTCTGCTTTCCAAAACTTCCATTATTATCTTCCTAGGATAAAAATGACATTCATACGGATATGTATGACAAAACCGAAGGACATAATTGACTTCAGTTTTTGGAATGTATCTCCAAACAACCTGATCAATACAATGTTCCCATAGATAAGGTTCATCCCAAACATAATATTTTGCATTGCTCCTGATTCAATTTTTCTCATATCTGAATAGCTCGTCAGGAAAATTCTTGGTACAAAGAAAATTAACTATATCAGCATACTAAGGGGAATTTTTGATTACATTTAATGCAAATTTATTAAGGAATTCATCATAAGCCTTGCATGGTTCCAATTTTGGCAATCTACTTAAATGATTAGTGATTAGATTTTTTGATCCTTTCTTATCTCTTAGCTCTAGATTAAATTCCTGGAGCAACAATATTCAGCAAATTAATCATGGTTTTGCTTCCTTCTTTTTTTCAATAAGTACTTGAGTGCTACATGATCAGAAAGCACAATCACTTTAGTACCAAGCAAATAAGGATAAAATTTTTTCAATGCAAAAACTACAACATATAATTCTTTCTTAATCATAGAATAATTATATTGAGTGCTATCTAATGTCCATGATGCATAGCTTATCACATATGGATCTTTCCTATTTATTTGGCCAAGCACAACACCTACTGTATAATTCCTAGCATCACACATGATTTTGAAGGGCAATTTCTAGTTGGGTGGTTGCATAACAAGAGCTATAATTAGCATTTCCTTCAATTGGTCAAATGCTTTCTTACAGGAATCATCGAAAATAAATTCGACTTCTTTCTATAGAAGCTTGCAAAGCGATTGAGCAACCTTTGAAAAATTCTTTGCAAATCTCTTGTAAAATCCTAAATGTCCAAGGAAAGATCAAACTTCCCTCATAGTCGAGGGGTAAGGCAGTGATTTAATAATGTCAATTTTAGCTTTATCGACCTTGATACCTTTCCTCGACACTACATGTCCTAAAATTAACCCTTGATCAACCATAAAATGACATTTCTCATAATTTAAGACCATGTTATTCTTAGTGCAATGTTGCAATACCTTAGACAAATTATTGAGGCATTCATAGAATGAATTTCCATACACTGTGAAATCATTTATGAACAGTTAAATAATATTCTCAATAAAATCAGAAGAAATACTTACCATATAGTACTAAAATGTTGCTGCCACATTACACAATCTAAACGACATATGATTAAATATGAACTTTCTAAAAGGACACATAAATGGAAGTGGATAATCCTATATATCCATCCAGGCAATAGTCATGTGTACGACCTGTTAAGCATTGAAACATTTGGTCAATAAATGGAAGTGGATAATGGTCTTTCCGCGTAGCGGAATTTAATTTTCTATAGTCAATATAAACCTTCCACCCATTTTGACCATGAGTGGGTACCAATTCTCCATCTTCATTTTGGATCATAGTAATTCATGTTTTCTTTGGTACAACATGTACTAAGCTCACCCACTGATTGTCAAAAATTGGATAAATCATGTCTACATCTTACAACCATAAAATCTCCTTTTTCACAACTTCCATCATAGTCGGATTCAACCTGCACTGAGCTTCTCTTATTGACTTATGATCAGGCTTGAGCAATATGTGATGCCTACATGTAAATGGGCTGATTCCCTTGATATTGGCTATAGTCCAACTGATTGCTTTGAACCTTTTTAAAATTTCTACCAATGCTTTTTCTTCATCTTCACTAAGCTTGTTAACAATAATCACTAGCAATGTTTCACCTTTTCCCAAAAATGCATAATCATTAGTAATGTTAAAAATTTTGCTCTTGTTCAATCTAGGTTCCATATTCAAATCAAAAATGGTTTACAGTAATTCATTGTTTAAGACTAGTGACTTCTCATGGAATTTAGCATTGTTGAGTACTGAACTTAATTCATATGCACCATTTATCTGAAAAACCCGCTGCATAAATGGTTCAATTACATCCATAGTACAAGCATTAAAGATGTCGGGAGGGTATTTCATAGCATTGTACATGTTGAATTTGATAACTTCCCTGTCGAACTCCATTGTCAACGTTCTCTCATGGACATCTATTTTCATTTTAGTAGTTGTTAGGAAAGGTCTTCCCAATAAAATATCAGATGATTTTGAAGATGTCTTACTATCCATCTGCACAATATAAAAATTAGTAGGAAAAATAAGTTCATTAACCTGCATAAGAACATCTTCTAAAACTTTGATGGGGTAGATCATCAACTTGTTCACTAATTATATCACAACTTCAATTTCTCTTAAAGGTTATATATTTAAAGACTCGTAAACACATGAAGACATTGTCACACCCTACCTCTCTTACAAGGCATGACATGCTTCTGTAATATACTTAACAGATTCCACTTTGACACCAAAAAAACATATCATAAGGGATATTAAAAATTGATTTTCAACCTCATTTATAAGTTAAAAGTATTAAAAAGTAATGTTAAAATCGTTAATCAAATGTAGCGATATAAAAATTTTATTCATATTTTTGATCATGGAAATGAGGGAATTTAAAAATTTTATTATCATTAAAATAAAAGCTTTTGAAAAGAAGTTTCATAAAATTCAATAAAAGTTTCATAAAATAAAATACTCTATAAGTGATGATGTATTTAAAATCCGGTCATATGATTTTTCATCAACTTAAATAACAACATATATGTAAAACCAAAACACTAAATAATTATATAAATAGAATTCAATATCTCTGAGTATTAACTTAGTAGTATACTTACATTGTACTTAATATAAATGTACATAACATGATAGATACCTAAGAGATCCCCTTTAATAGCCTCGGCTTGCCAGGTGCAAATCTCAACTAGGCCTAACTTCTAACTCTTCTCTGATTTGCGTTCAATAAAACAAATGCTGAGTACGACCTCAGTGGTGCACAATAAACAAAAATAAAGTAAGAATATATAATGAATACTATTAAAAATAAGATCAAATCCCTTTCTTGTGGAATAAATAGAGATATAATAATAAAACAACATTTTTGAGAAATAAGTGATCACGTGTCGTAATACAAGCAATATCATCATATAAATAAATCAAATAATGTATAAATCAAATAAAATATTATATGAAAAATATAAATCAAACATTTAATCTTGATTATAATTAAATCATCAATGTCATCTGTCTCATTCTCTATCTTTGTCATAAGTTACAGGAAACCTGTAACCCGGATGGGAGACAGGTCTCAATCCCACCCTGAAGGTGACTAATCTCATCTGTCTAGACCATAAGTTACAGCAATGAATCACTATAACCTGGATGGGAGACGGGTCTCAATCCCATCTTTAGGTGATCATATACTAATAAGTGCGCACCTCTCATTGGGGAGGGACCAAATATCTTAACCTCCGACCCAATAAGGAACATCATATAATCATCTGTTTGTCTTATCATCATTTGTCTATTACTGGTTATGAAATACAATCTTTTTTCAAAACTCTTTTCAAATCATATTTCAAATATAATAAAATCATATGGAATAAATTCACAAATCAAATAGCCAAGTAAAACACATTTTTCATAATAAAGAATCCTTAAGTAACAGAAATACTCATTTTGTAGTTGATTGTAGAAATCAGATAATTAAACAACCATTTTAGATAAAATCATTTTAAAGTAAACACATAACATGTTTATTATGCATGTATCTCAATAAGGAATCTCATCCACTTCCTTTCCCTTTTTCTACAACGCTTTTATTAACTTCTTCTGCTGTAATTACAAAATAGCAACAGAATTATCAGAACAAGCCTAACCACTCCCTTTTTTTTAACTTATGTACAAATTACAGAATAATTAAAACTCACTTCCCACTTTCATTCATCATTCTAAAGCAAATTACTATATTAATCATTTGTAAACCCTTTTCTTCACCTTATTTGACTACTTATCCAAATTACAGAATTTTGATAAAATTTCGGTAGAGTTTCATTTGTAATTCAGATATCCCAATAATACAACTTCATAATCTACCAAACCACTTATAGAAAACATAATTCCATTCCTCCAAAACATCATTTCCATGCCTCCAATTCACATTCCAACATAATTCATAGTATATAATACAAAATCTCAAATTAAACACAATATAAAACCATTTACTCTTCCGATATCCTATCCACCTAAAATTTTACACATTATTTATCAAATATCATATATTCTCAATCATTAAAACACACTTCCATTATCATACACATTCAAATAAGATAAACACCATAACATCCTATAATAGTAAAAAATGTCCTTCTTAAATAACATTGGTTTTTCTTGAATTCTATTCTCTTCTAACACTTCAAATCATCATTGCTCATTCTAATTTACACCTAAACACATTCATTCCTCATCAAACCCTTCACATATATGCATACCCCTCTTTGACCAAATACACAAGCATACATTTTCATCATTTCACTTCCATTCTTTCATATTTCTTATTATAATAATTAATTTAAACAAAATTCCTTCCATTATCCATCATTTAATCAACTAAATTACATTTTCCTAAAGAACCCATGCTTTGCCTAAACCTTCATTCCTTATAAGAGTCATTTCATATCATTTTAATTCAATCCAAAGCTTAATTCATAGTAATTACATGTTATTCTACCTTATTCTACCTTAATCAAGAAATCCCCAAAAATCTCAAATCTCTCACTTACTTCCACCAACTTATTCTTCAACTTTCCTAAGGTAAAACTTATACTAAATGATAGAGAATTGAAAATTACTACTTTTTCTATGAAAATCTTTAAAACATTTCATGAAAAATGGTTAAGAAATTACCTTAAGATGGTTTTCTCCTTCTTCTTCTTTTCCCCCTCTTAAATTTTTACTTTTCTCTCCTTTTTCCTCTTATTTCTCACTTAATTTAATAAATATAATAAATATAAGTCTTTAAGTTGGGAAAAGTACCACTTTAGTCCTTAAATTTATGAGAAATTGCACTTTAGCCCTCTAACTTTTAATTTTACCTAACAAGTCCCTCCATAAACTTTATAATATCCTAAATCAATCCCTTAACTTTAATTATTAGCAATATAGTCCTTAAAATTGGACTTTCCAAGATTACCCTTACAAATTTTCCATATTTCCAACTTTACCCTTAAACAATTCCATTAATTCCATTTATGTCATTTTTAATATGCTTAACTATATTTAAATCCCCAGCACCTCCAAAAAGCTTAATAGAATCTCTGATTTACTCTGAACAAGATTCCATAGCTTAAATCATTTAAAACAACTTATGCGATTAAAAATTATGCATTTCCCGGGAGGTCACCCATCTTCCCCACTTAAGCACATTTAACTTTAATACTTTTAATTCATATATTAAACTTAGTTTCTATCCCAAATGTTATTCTTTTCCACTATATTCCTTGTCCCGAACACGTAATATTTAATCTCCGCATTAGACCCGATTATGCTTATGTAACTTAATATAAGGTTAAGTCCATTGTTCTCAAAATTTACATTTATTCCATTAGTTCTGTCACATCCTCATTTTTAGCATGTATAGTATTAATAATTTGAGTGATGAAAATTCTCTCTATACGATCAAAATTATATGATAATGTAGAATTATGGAAAAATATGCATTACGAGATGATAATTTATAAAGATTATGATAATGATCAAAAATATTTATCAGGATCAAGGAATGATGATAAGATGATAGTAGATTAAGTTAGATGTGAATAATAAGTTTGATCGTGTAAAATTAGGTCGATCGATCAAATGCACATATATCGAGGCATGATAATTTACATATGCATGGAAATGCATGTAACGAAGGAATTAAGATAAATTATGATTTTATTTGGAGTATGTATAATTTAATAATTATGTATGATTAGAGATCGTATAAATAAATTATACATATGAAATATATACAAGTAAATATATGCGTATAGAGATTAATTGATGGTTTTGATATTGAAAATACTAAATATTTTTAAATATGTATGTCTAAGATAATTTATTTAACATAAGATTAATAATATAGAAAAGAAAGTATAATGGAATTTGGAATTCATTTATGATGTCATAAATGAACAATGATGATGTAAGTGTATGAGTTTAATTATGATTTTAATTGTATTAAGAATGAATGAATATGTATTGATAATACATTAATGAAGGTATATAATAATATATAAATATTAGAAAAGTAAAATTTGTAATTTTTATTAATGATGTCATGATGATGTCAAAAAAGGGGTATGATGATGTCATAAATTGATTTATTGAATAATGATGTGTATAAATGGGTATTAATATAAGGATATAGAAATAATAATAAAGTATTATATAGACATGTGATAGAAAGAATAAAATGAATAAAATGGAATTTAAATAATATGTATTTGATTATGTGAAAATAAGGAAATTTTATTTTATTTGGTTTGGGGAGATGGAAAAGTAGAATGAATAAAATATTGATGTATGGGAAATAGAAAAAGAAGTATGGGTAATTGGAAAAGTATTTTGGAAAGTGGAGTAAGTGGAAGGAGAGAGAAGAATAATATGATATTTTATTTATTTAAAATGATGAATGGATGGCATTTTAGAAGGGATATATGAAATTTAAGGTGTATGGAAGTATCCCATATGTATTTTAAGGGATAAAGGGAAAGAAAACTGTATAATATAAGTATTTTTATACAAATGGTATGTATAAGAGGCTATAATCCCACAGATGAAGGTGCATGAAAGCTACCATGCAACCACCATATAAATATTAAGGTATCCTACGATTTTAGGGTTGGTTTTAACCTAATTTACTCATTCATTTCCCACTTCTCCTTCATGACCGAATGCTCTCCATTTGGTTCTTCCTTTTTGCTCTCATTTCTTACATTTCTTCTTGTTCTTCTTTATTTCCTTCATAGAAACAGAAATACCCCTCATCTTCTTCATCTTTTCTCTTCAATAATCAAATACTAAGCTAAATATATATGTATACTTAAAGGTTGAGTCGAAATCCTTCATGTTCTTCTTGGATTATTGAAAGGCCAAAGCATATTTGTTCAAGGAAGCTTGAAAATCACAACTTCTTCTTATATTTTTCATGGTATTCTTCAAGTTCAAGTTATATCCGTTTGTGTTCTTCATGTTTTGGCCAAAATGATCTCTTCTTCTTCATGTTTTTGTAAAGGCCGAATCATCCTCTTAAAGATCTTCAAAGTGTAAGTTTAAAACTCCTGTGTTCATGAGGTTTCCTTGAAAACCGAAACTCACTTAATGTCTAATCCATATGTTTTTTATGGATCTTTTGTTTAAGGTACATGCATGAGAGTTTTGGGTTGAGATCAAGGTTCAACCTTAAGGATTAGATGAAAAGCAAAGGAAATATCAAGTTTTAGCTTATTTTAGTCATTTTAATTAAAGGTGAGTTAGATTTGATGATGGATCTTTAAGATCCAAGTGTTTTTGAGCATATTACCACTTTGGCCGAATTGTTTGATGTTGTTTCTAGTGTTGGCCGAATTGTTTTAAGAAAAAGGAGGTCATAGCCAAATGGTTTGGTTGATGATCTAGTAGTTTTTAGCTTTTAGTTTGATGATTTAGTTAATTAGTGATGTAAAGGGGTTAATTATAGTGGATTGTGGTGTGTGTGTGTGTGTGTTGGTTTTGTGATTTCTTTGATATGGCCAAATATGGCAGAAGGTAAGCTAGCAAAATGATATGATTAAAGACTAAATTAAATTATAAGAAAGATTAATGCGTAATTAATTAAGGTAAGATTAAGCTAACTTAAGATAAATAGTGGTTTAAGATTGATTAATGAAGTGGTATATGATTAATTGAGTTGAATGATTAAAGAATAAGATAAGTGACTTTTATGATTGATAAGTAATTATATGGCTTATACTAAAAGAGGAAATTGAAGATATTTTAAAATGATAAGATATGGTATGGATATTTAATATGAATAAAGACAAAAGAGCATTTAATATTTTTGAATGGATGGACTTTGGAAGCATACGACATTGATTAATGTAAGGGAATGAATGATTGATTTATTAAGTGAATTAAGTATTATTAGAAGCTTAAAAAAGTAAATAATTGATGGTATTAGATAAGTTTAAGTAATATTTAAGTATGATGATTAAAATGAAAGTTAAAGTGAGATATATTGAAATTTTTGGAAATTTTAAGTTATGAATTAAAAAGGAGCTATAAATTGAATATGATTAATGATAATAGGAAGTTTATTGAAGTAATTATTAAATATTATAAAGTGGAATGAATAGTTAAGACCTTGATTGATTGAAATAAGATAAAGAGATAAGATAGTACATGATTTAATGATGATTTTATAATAAGATTTTAATGGATAATAAGAAAAGCATGAGAATAATTATTTAGAAGTATTATGAATCATTTTAATAATTAATAAAAAGAATTATTGGATATTAATGATTGAAGATCAAAATATAGTGAAAAGGATAATGGTATGGGAAATGATATATGGTTTATTAAAGGGTAAATTAGAAAAGTTCAAAGGATATGTTAAATATGATTATATATGAGAAAATGGGGATGTAGAAACAAGAATATTATTGGTTTAAATATTAAATGGTTAAATGACAAGGATGATATAAAATAGACTTTGATATTTAATACAAAGGATAATGAAAGGTGGTTTATTGTATGATGATGATTAAGTAAAGTACCAAGATAAATATCATATATTGATAAACATAATAATTGGATGTTGAGTTAAGAAGGTTAAAGATATATTTAAAATAAATTAAGTTTGTTGATTTGGTTATTATTATGGTTATATTACAATGACATTTAAAAAGGGGCACCAAGGTAAAGCTAAGATGTTATCAAATAAGTCTTAATTAAGATATGATGATATCTAAATGTTATATGATTAAGTGATGAATAGTAACTAATATGAATAGTAATCACATGAATAGTGATAGCATGAATAGTAAAATATAATGATTAATGCTACCATTATTTCTTAAAGTTATACCATGCTAAAAAAAGAAGATTGAATTAATATACGATATATTATTGAATGATATATTTACAGTGGTATATATATTTGCAAGTATGAATGATAAATGTTTAGTAATGAAATTAAGGTGGTTAATTAAAGATGAATGTTTAATTTATATTCTATATGGTTTAGAGGGAAAATGGATGCAAACCACTGGAAATGTAAAAGAAATGGAAAATCAGGTTTGTGCTATTTTTGTTGATTCCTTATTATTGGATCAGCAGGTAAATATTAGCTTACCTTAATTTTTAACATATGATTACATGTTTCAAATTATATTTTATAGAAATGTTTTAAGTTAATTAAAGTTGAACTTCATAGGAATTACTTATAAGATATGATAATACTATCATGGCATTCATAATTATTTGGTTACAATGATATGATATGATGTGTTGATTGTGATGCTGAAAATGATAATAGTAAAGTAGAAGGTAAAGATTAATAAATAATGATACTTAAATGAAGGTTATTAATATTAGCAAAGAATAATCATTCATGATGATAGTAAGTAAGTAAATTAAATGAAAATAATCATTCATGATGATAGTAAGTAAGTAAATTAAATGAAATGATTATTTTATTACATGATGATATTAAAGTTATGAGAAAAATTATGCATGGTAATTTAAGTTGATGCATATGCATATTATTTATATGCTATGAATTCATAAGTAAGGAGATGTAATAACCTGATATAATTTCATGATGAATCATAGAGAATAGAAATAATTAATTGGTGAATAAAGGTTTATGAATTTTAAAATATGACTTATTAACTTAAGCAAATAAATAATATCTAAAGTACTTACATTATGATGTTATTTTCATTAAGTTAATATCAAAGTATGTATGAAATAAATACTATATGAAATGGGTGCTATTTGGGATGTATGCTATGTGAAATGAATGTTTTATTAAATGAATGATATATGAAACATATGATGCATGAAATGGATGAGATATGATATAATATATGATGTTTGCATATGTTTATTTTTAGCATCATGGCATAAAACATTCATATCATTTCATTGAAACATAAATTGATATATTCATATACATGTCATGATATGGAGAAATAAGGGAAGAAGAAAAATGAATGAATACGAAAGGATAATGATAAAAGCAAAGGTATTGGGCATTACGATATAAATTCCTATGGGAAACATATGGAAATGGAAATGTTGAAATGATATGAAAAGAAATGAATGTGAAATGGTTCCAGATGAACCATAAATGAGATATGAAAGAATAACCCAATACAATGTGCACATATAGCCCAAAATGCAAAGAGGGCAAATGATATGAAAAGATACAAGAAAATACGAGAGAGAATGTATAACATAAATGCATTCTCATTAATGATATAAATCATGAATTATGATGATGATGCTGATGCTGATGCCTAAATGATGCATTCATATTTAAATGATGTTGACCATAATGATGATGATATCCATGGCATGCATTTTTAATAATGATATGAACATGATAATATAATATGCCATAGTGATAAAGACATTTTATTCATGAAGATATTAAATGAGATGATGATATATATGTAGATATGACAATAACATGTTATATTATGATGATGATATTAAAATTAAATAATGTTATGATATACGTGACAATGGTACGAGACATACATGATGATCATAATATGATACATATGATACACATAATATGGTTATGGTATGATGGTATGTTATACATGATGATAACATGATACATATATGGTTGAGGTTTATACTATTAGACAATGATAAAGTAATGAATATATGTTATCATTATTGATGCCATTCATGCTGGATATCGGTGAACAATACAATTAACATGATTAATTATATAATGATTATGAATTTAAAGGAATATATGATAAAGTGAAAAATGACATTTTTAAAATACTTACAGGATTTTATTAAATCCTAAATTGTTATGGAATTAATGATATTGGTTATGAACATATGTTTGTGTAGTTAATTGATTAAAAAGAATCATGATGAAATGATAATATATGACTTTAACATGTGAAGTTTGATAACATGATAACATGGTATTTTAAAGTATCGAACTACTGATATATAATAAGTAATAAAGATATACCAAAAGAATAAAGTTGTGATATAGACAAATGGATAATTATCATGATTAAACAATGATGAACATATTATAGATATGTTCATAGTAATAAAATGATAATGGTTATATAATTATGATTGATGTAGTATACATGATAAATGCTTATTGGAAATTTAAGAACAATATGAATCCAAAGAAAAATAGATGATATATATATCAAGGAAATAAACCAATCATAGTATTGATATAAATTAAACTATGATCTGAATATGTTAGAGACTTAAGTAAATGTTGATATACATAGATGTTGACTAGAAGAAATATTTAAAATGATTACATGATAATGCCATTAATATGATGTTATGGTTTACATGACCTGTATCATATATGATATATGTATGATTATATTTTCTGTGATATGTGTAAAGTACCACTGAGTGATATACTCAACATTCGTCATTTAATGGATGTAGGTTAACTGATGGTTGGCGAGCATAAATTTCCAAAGCACCAGTTCAGTAGGAGTCTATTTGAAGGCAAGGACTTGGAATAAATGAAGTTTCTAATTAATTTGATTAAGAAATTTTAAAGTAATGTTAAGGTAGTAAATGCAAGAATGTTATATAGGGTTAAAACTTTCGCAAACTTAGAATGTTGTATAATATAAAAATAAAATAAAATAATTTACGCATCCTTTATAGGATGTTTATTGACTTTTTAGCAGAGAAAGTTAATAGTCATTCTACGAGGGCATGTTACATAGGTTGAAGACATGACAAGTTCAATTCTTAAGAATTCATATACACATTCTTCTAGCCCTTGTTTACAGGTGTAACAAACATAATATTTATCAAAGCCTCCAAATCACACATGATACTTTCCATTCCAATTTCTCCAATTTTTGTGGGGATCGTAAACACACCCTTATCCTTACACTTAGATGACATCTTCCTTTGGATCACTATTGACACGCTCTCATTAACACTCAATTTTTGAAATTCGATTACTTTTCTTTTGTTAGTGCATAAGTCTATAAGAAATTACATACCTGGGCACTTGTTTAATTGCATATAGTAAGGGAATGTTATCCTGCACTTCTAAAAAGTCTCTAATATTTCTTTCTGCTCTCTTTCCCTTTTCATTTTCTCTAATCGCTTTAGAAATGGACATCAAACTACCGTTGGCTAGGCAATTTTTTAGTTCTCTTCAGTGTTCTCCAGTCCATAATTTTTAGTCTCAAGTTTCTTCTCCTCATCAGGTTTTAGTTACTGCATTTGCACTTTCTCTTAAATTAACTTCAGCTTGGGAGGGACGCTTTCCTTTGGACTCAATTTTGCCCAACAATGTAGCAGTTTGGGATACCTAATTTTCTAGATTTTTGAATCTAGTTTCCATGGCTTGTTAAAATTAATATGTATTAGTCAATAGAGTTTTAACCATATCTTTCAAAGACATACCTGTTGGTTTTTATTGATAAGATCACTGCTGGAAATTATTTTACTTTTTCCCATATCATAAATTTAGATGGTCTCGCCAGCCTGGGTTATATGTTTTTGAGAATGAATCATATTTCCTTTGTAGTGGTCAAAGAAATCCTCATGTCGTATCAGCCTGCTCTTCCTCTTCCTTCTCTTGAATTGATAGGCATTTATCAGTATGGTGATCAGTTTGTGTACATATCATGCATACCTTCATTGGTTTGAAATTTGTAGCTAAATTCCGTATTACAGAAGTTAGCTATGAGATCTGTGACTCTAGGTTCAAAGTACTTACCTTGTGTACTTTTCTCGTTGGCTCTTTATTCCATGTTGAATGATTGGGCATTAGCTGCCTTTATGGTTATCAGATCATGAACTTCTTGTGGCATTTTATTAATAATAGCGCTACCACTTGCCGCATCCATCATATTTCATTCAATTGGTAGCAGTCCTTTGTAGAAGTACCATATTAAATTTTGCTCGGTTATCCCATGTTGAGGACATAAGGCATAAAGTCTTTTAAAATATTCCTAGTATTCATGAAGGTTCTCCATGTCTTTTTGCCTGACTGTGCAGATGTCTCTTCTGATTTGAGTTACCTTTTTTTGCAGGGAAAAACTTATCCAAGAATTGCCATGCCATCTCATTCCAAGTGTTAATGGTCCTTGATGGCAGATAATACAATCAGTCCTTTGCTGCATCTGCAAGAGAAAAAAGGGAAAGCCTTTAACTTAATCTATTCCAAACTTACACCTTGCGATTTCATGCCATTATAAACTATATAAAATAGTTTTAAGTGTTTGTAAGGATCTTTATTTTACAAGCCTCTAAAAGTAGGCAACAATTGTATAAGTCCTGATTTTAGTTCTAAGGGAACTATCAAGTCCTCGTAAGTGATACACAACGGGGTATGATCTATTAGCACGATGACCATTTATCATGGAGTTTACTGATTAATAGCTATACGACTTTGTTAATACTTTTATTATCTGCATTATCCTCACTACCTGTTTCTTTGTAAGTGCTCGAACTCTCCGATACAGAGGCTAGTTTCCCATTCTTTGCCTCTTTCCTCAATCTCTTTGCAATCTTCTTAATTTCAATATCAAAGCTCAAATTACTTGTGAAAAATTGAGTCATAAAACAAAGAATCAAAGAATATTAGTTACTATCCTTGAGAATAGTGCTAAAATTTGATCGAGTGTCGAAACGGTCAAATTAATTCCTACTTCTCCCACGTAGAAATATAACAATTTTTATAGTAGTAGATGAAGAGTCAATTCCATAGGGACATAATGATCCTTCGATTCTTTACAATAAAAATAAAGTAAAAATAATTTTAATTTATTGGAGAAAAAGAAATAATAAAAATGAAATTTAATTTTGGAATAATATCAATTTGGAAAAGCTTCCCAACCGTAAGCCATAAATATTTATTGTCAAATCATGATCATTGATTCAATTATATTTCAATAGTAAAATCCATTAAGCGAGTTTTAGAATGTCGAGGTATAGCCTCGAGTGAACCAATTCTTTTTTATTATTAAGACGACTAGGAAGCAGCTCTACAATTGCCTTTAGTCCTCGAATAGACATGGTGGAATAAAATTCACACACGGTCTTCCATAAACCGTATAAAGGATTAGAAGAACCCAACTCAAGTTAACACTTAAGAATCAGCTTCGTCATGTTCAAACTAGATCGTTAAAACTCATAAAGAAATCTAAACACCTTTGAACTCATTTAACACTTTGATTGCTACTCAAGCAAGTCTAGCCAAATTCCTAATAAAAATTAGATCATTTTAGACATGAAAAACACACAATTTAGCATTCGATTAATTTTATAGATCAAAATATATTTAATTGATCTAAAAATTAATTTAAATTTTTGATATCCATAAAATGCTCCCTTGAGACTTATTCATGAATTTATTGAATGAATATGTCTTAAAATATTTTATGGATATAAAAAATAATTAAAGTTTTTTTCACTTCAATATTTCTTTTCCATGACAATTTTTTTTATTTTTTTTCAAATTAGTATTAAAAATTAACTTTTTAATATAATTTGAAAATAAGAAAATCATAATTTATTCCAAATAGGAATTTGATGGCCTTGAATATTAATTCAACTATGATAAGGAAATTATAACCCTATTATAATTTGAATAAATAAAGTTCAAGTATCATTAAGATTTGAAATTTTAATCCTACTATGATTTGAACTAAATCCCCCTCTATAAATAAAGACTAAGAGTGACATATTTTTTTCACACATTTATCAAAGAGGTAATATGCATACTCCTTTTTCTCCTTTCAATAGTTCTTCCAAGTCATTTTTTTTCTTATATCATAATAAAGCTAATAATAATTTTTCTTCTTTATTAGAATTGTCTCATCACACTTCCATTGAATTCAAGTGTAATGAGGATGATTTAAATTGAAGCTCATACCAATGATAAGTAACAATCATCCATTAAGATTTTGGAAGACATGATCAATCTCTTGTCATTGGATGTTTTGCACCATTATGACCTTCTCTTTGGTGGTTTCATTTTTACCAACTTGGTCAAAAAAATTCTTCCGCAAATTTATGAACTCAAATAAAGAAATTATCAAGTCAATTTGTTTGCTTTTGAAGTCCCCTTTTAAGTCTCTACAAAGTTCTCTAGATAACTTTCCATTTATTTGCATTCTTTAAGCAAACTTTCCACTTCATGAACTTTCTATGATGAAGTCATACCTTCTACCAAAGAACTCATGGATTCTGATGATGACAATGAATTTCTTCTACCAAGTTATCAATACTTATTCCATGCCTATCATAAGCTTATTAATGACCAAAAACAAGTGAAGATCAATGATTGGATTAAGTTTTGGTTCCATGGAGTTGTCAGATATACCGAGTCCCCAATAAAAGATTATTTGAAAAAACTACAGCTCTCAAGAAAATAATTTACCCATCCAGAATAATTGGCAAAGTTTCACCTCAGAATGAAGCTTGGCAATGCCCTTTCATTCTCCTTCACATAAAAGAACATGCTTTATAAGATGAGATTTACTTAGATACTTTCCTTTCTTGTTGGCTATATAAATTTGTTCTACCATATGGAGTTCCAAATTTCACCCACTTTATCACTTTTAAAGTTACAAGTATAATGGCTATAGGAGATAGCTTTTGTTTAGCAATTATATTTTAGCCAGCATTTACCATGGATTAAGCAGAATATCTAACTCAATTAACCTAAACTCTTGTAGTGTTTTTATTGGTTTATGAAAATGTGTTTAATAGCGTAAGATATAATTTAAAACTTTAAATATACATGATTTCATCAAATCTAGCAATGCCATTCATAGAATACATCAACAATTGAGAAGAGTATTAAAGAAGAGATCAAAAACTTACTTTTATGCAGATCTCCTTCTTTCTTGTTCGTCTGAAAAGTTGTAGCAAACTTTTCAATCCTAATTTAGAGGATCTTTAAACTATCCATACAAGTAATAGGAATGATTAGTAATCAATATTACTTATTTTGTTTTTGGGACTAGTAAAACAAAATAGAAAAGAATAGATGAAGAATAAAAGATGAATTCGATTCTTCATCTTGATGATCTTCTATTAAAAGCCAAATTGATCTTATTATCCTTGAGCTTTGAATTTCTTGGAACAATGGAGGAAGGAGGCTGTCGAATTGCTTTTGTATGTCCTCTTGTTTTTCTTCAAAAATGTAAGGTGTGAGAGTAGCACATCCCGGACGTGGGAGCGCTGCACGCTGTTCGGCGTGAAATGCTATGGTGCTTGCTCTCGAAAGTATAGATCCCTGAGTAACTACAGGACCTAGATAGATCGCGTCGAGGTAAATGATGTGGAGTCGCCACTCGACTTATCTAGTCAACTCAATTGAGAAACTAAAACAAGTCGGGAAAAAAGTAAACCCGAGCCTTCCTGCTGAGGGAAAGCAGCCCGAATTTCTTCAGAGATTGGGTTCGGCATTTCAATTTTATTTGTATTCCGTATTATCATATTCACTTTATCTGGTTTTAATAAAAGCCACAGCACACACAATTAGGTTGAAGTTCACTTAGGTCCGATTACATGGCATAGAGAAGCAAGGGACATATAGCAGATATGAAAGCAATAAAAGCAGAAATAAAAGGAAGAAATCAAAAACAGGAACAAAAAGAAAAATAAAGCGACTCGGGTATTTAATACAACCCGACCAAAAATAAACAAATTCG